>JARQOC010000005.1:439899094-440099894 GCA_033576535.1 Allobates femoralis | reverse complement strand
GTCGGTCCAAAAGATTATGGAACATCTTAAGGGAAGATCTCCATTAATTCTGAGTATGGTGGATGGGTCTATGGGAATTATTGGGAAGCACTGCCTACAATGATTTTGTTGCAAAGAGTGTGGGACAAATTGAAAACACTCAGAGGGGTGACGCGCCTGACACGATACTCACCCTTATGGAATAATGAAATGATACCTGAGATTAAGAAAATGGGATGCCTGGTGGAGTGGCGGAACAGTGGAATCACATTGGCGCATCACATCATAGACGGACGGGAGCTGAAATCCTTCTCTCGGTTAAGGGAGGAATTTGGGCTTAGCGAAGGGGGGATGTATCAATATATGCAAATGGCGCATGCTGTACGAGCACAAACCAAACTGAAGGAGATGCGGATACAACAGGATATAGTTCTGGAATATATTTGTGAGGTTGGACCCACGAGGGGAGTGATTGCTACAACATATAAAGATCTATTACACACCTTTCTACTTCAGTACCCCTTGAGGGCTAAGACTAGGTGGGAGGAGGAGATGGGAACTATAGAAGAAGAGAAATGGACTTCCATTTTGGAATGGGTGCCAAATCTGTCACTTAGTGAGCCCGGAAGGCTCTCACAGCTATACATCTTATATAGAGTGTATCGTACACCCGACCTACTGTTTAGAGTCAATTTGAGACCCACTTCAGAATGCCCGAGATGTATGACAGAAAAGGCAGGTATTAAGCACATGATGAGGTCGTGCCCAAAGTTGGCGGCATTCTGGCTGGTGGTAATTACAAGGGTGGAAGCAGCATACAATTGCATTATACCAAGGGATCCGTTGGTGTGTCTATTAGGATATGTGGATGACATTCTGGTGGATAATAGACTGAAAATAAGTATAGCTAGATTGCTATATATAGCAAGGAAGCTGATTGCTAGGCAATGGGTGGATACTGCGCCTCCATCACGGCAGGAATTTGTGGCGCAGACTGGGTACATTGCAAAGTTGGAAGAGAGCATATATCATAAACGGGGGAAATTGGATTTGTTTGAATATTTGTGGGCTCCATGGTTGGGATATGGGTCGTAAGGTACCATCGGGACGGCTATAGTAGATAGGATAGGACAAGAGGCACGGGGAGTGCAAGGTATATATGATTTGCTAGCATGTTATGTATATCAAATACTATATGCTATGTCTGGTTTGCTGTCTGGGGGGGAGGGAGGGTGGCTTATTGATGGGGGATCTAAGATATGTAAAATGTAAAAAGAAACAAATGCTGATGTTATATGACTTGTTTATCTGTATACAGTTGGATAATAAAAACTATTTGATTTAAAAGAAAACCATTTCCGGTGACTACCTCTTGAAGCTCATCAAGAAAATGCCAAGAGTGTGCAAAGCAGTAATGAAAGCAAAAGGTGGCTACTTTGAAGAACCTAGAATATAAGGGTACCGTTACACGCAGCAATATTGCTAGGCAATTTCACTGGCAATTTGCTAGTTGCAGTGAAATCATGGACACATTGTTCCATTTGTGCACAGCAACAATATAGAACAATGTGTCCATGATTTCACTGCAACCGTGTGACGGTACTTTTATACATATTTTCAGTTGTTTCACACTTTTTTGTTAAGTATATAATTCCACATGTGTTAATTCATAGTTTTGATGCCTTCAATGTGAATCTGCAATTTTTATAGTCATGAAAATACAGAAAAATCTTTGAATGAGAAGGTGTGTTTACCATCTATGCCAAAAGCAGAATCAAAATGCACTCTCAGGATGCAGTCAGAGCCCAAATGTAAAGCAAGCCCAGCTGCAGGCTAATAAACCACCTCGACCAGCTATGTGTGGGAGGCGATTTGCCATGCATACACTGGGCCCGCTTAGGGTATGTGCCCACTGGACGGTTCTGCATCTTTGCAGACCGTCAGAAAACCGGTTGAGAATTGCAGAAACTGAGTTTTCTGGCCTCAGCAGTGTCCATCGTTTTTTGAGCGGTTTTATACCGTTTGTACAGCGTTTCATCGGCGGTTTTCTGGCGTTTTTTCTTAGCGTTTTAAAGACTTTTTTTTGTGCACTTGTAAGCTGGAACCGCTGGAAAAACGCTCAAAAGAAGTCACATGCTCTATCTTTGAAAACCGGTGGAAAACCGGTGAAAAAAGTGGAAAGGTGACAAAAAAAAACGTTCTCATGTACATAGCGTTTTCTAAAATCCATTGACTAGCATGTTAAGCCAACCGCTGGTTAGGATTAACATAAATTAACATAAAACTCAGCGGAAAACGCCGGCGGAAAACGCTAAAAAACAGCCCATAAAACGTCCAGTGGGCACATACCCTTAAAGCACCATTCACACTGATACAGTTGATGCAGAGTGTCTGAAAGCGACCCAACCGCTCCGCTGCTGAGCATTGGGCCACACAGTACGATACCTCTGCACCACTAGATGAATGGCGCCCCTAGGGGCCCAACTGCACCCTGGGTAGATAAAAAAGTGCAAAAAGTCTCTTATATGATGAATAAAAAACTTTTACAAATGTGATTTTGGTTCATGCATTGGCCAAGACATTTAAGGCCTCCAGACAATTGACCTCCTTGAAAAAAGATCTCTATGACTTGAGGTTGACAGACTTGTGGAGGTTTGTTAATCCCAACAGAAAAGATTACACGTTCTTGTCCAATCCACAACTGATATGGAAGAATTGACTTTTTTCTTCTAAGTCATTATGCCCTGTCCTGGGACCCATGGCCATCCATGGGGAGTTTCCTTTTTTTGGACCATGCTCTAGTCTTCCTGGATATCAATCCTCCCAATTTGATGGATCGTCTGTGGTCCTGGAGATTGAATGATAGTCTCTTGAAGGATTTGATATGTACATCTGACATGTTCTTAAAGGACCATACCCACGACACTACCCCTCTGCCTAGGAAATGGAAGGCCCTCAAGTGCGTCCTCTCGGGGTTCTCATTAAACACGGCTCCCGTCTCATGAATGAGAAAAACGGCAGAGTGGTGGAGCTCCTTAATGGGATACAATCATTGGAAGTTAGGCACAAGTTGGGTCTGTCCATGGGGGTGCTAACGGAGCTACTTCAGTGTAGGGATGAATTGAGATCCCTTCTGAATGAAAGATCTCTCAGATTCTGGAGCCAATTTAAGAGCATCTTATATAGTAAAGCGAACAAATGTGGTCATCTTTTGGTTCGCCTGCTGCACCCACAGGGCCAGACTACCTATATAGCATCTCCGCAGAACCAGGCCGGCCGCTTGACTTCCAATCCAACAGAAATATTAGAAACGATGAGGCGGTACTATGATACCTTATACAACATCAAAGAGGGTCACACGGCGGGTGTCTCGCTTGGCTCCCACTCCCTCATTAACAATCATATTGATGACACAGCCTTCCCGACACAGGACATAGATCTTGTCTCTTGGTTAGAGGAAGACATCACGGACTCGGAGGTGGTGATCCAAAACACTCCCGCGGGGAGGAGCTCTGGCTCTGACAGCTTTTCTCCTCATGTGTACAAAATGTCCCACTCACAGCTTTGGCCACTCCTTACTAAGGTTTATAAATCTATTAGAAATGACACCCCTTTTGCCCCCCAGTCGTTGGAAGCATTTATTATGGTTCTGCCGAACGTGGGTAAGGATCCCTCTGTAGTAACCAATTACAGACCAATATCCCTTATTAACATGGATGTTAAGCTTTTTACAAAAATTCTGGCTAACAGTCTAGCGCCTCTCCTGCCCTCTATTGTACATACTGACCAAGTGGGTTTTGTACAAGGGAGGGAGGCAAAAGATGGCATAGGCAAAACATTACTGCTGGTGGCGCATGCCAAAACATATCATAATAGGTTGTCAATTGACGCAGAGAAAGCCTTCAACCATGTACACTGGAGCTTCATATTCTTGGCACTTAAACAGGTGGGCTTGAGAGAACGTTTTATCCAGAATATCTCGGCTTTATACTCCATGCTGGTTAGAATCAACGGGGCAGTATCACATCCTATTAAGATAGGAAATGGCACGAGGCAAGGCTGCCCTCTGCCGCAGCTTCTTTACATGGTGGTCATGGAACATCCCTGACTTACAGACCTACCAGCAAGCCTTTATGCTAGTTCATTTGGCAGTTTTGGTCCAAGCAGTGGGTACAGCTGGAACAGGTGGGGTATGACATCTCGCTATGTTATCTCCCATGGGTGAGACGCAACCAGCACCACTAGGAGAGATCGTGGACCCACAGGGTTTATAGTAAGAGAGCTTTTGAAACTTTGGGATGGTCTAAAGCGGAAGAAAGGACTGATTAGCTCCCTTAAAGAGGACCTGTCACCCCCTGGTGCTTGGAAACTGAATACAGCATATCCGTTGCATTCATAAAGGGGTCCTCCATGTCAAGAGGTCGCCTGGGTGGGATCTTATTAAGAGGTCCTGGCTGCTGGCACAGCCCTCTCTGCCTCCTCCTTGTGTGTTCTGCCCCCTCTTTGTGTATGCTGCTGCCTCCTCTTCTGATGGGTCTGCCCCCCTCTTCTGCTCCGTGTGACGTCAGGAGCAGAAGAGGAGGACAGACCCAGAAGAGGAGGCGGCGGCAGACACATAGAAGGGGCTGAATACACAAGGAGGAGACAGGGAGGGCTGTGCCAGCTGCCAGGACCTCTTAATAAGATTCCACCCAGGTGACCTCTTAACTGTAAGCTTTCTAAAGTATATTTCTCAGGGTACAGGGGGGCTAGAGACATGGGGGATCATTTCCCTGAATGCAGCAGACATGGTGCATTTAGTTCTGCATTCAGTTTGCCAAACACCACGGCGGTGACAGGTCCTCTTTAATCCCCTGGCACCGGTATTCAGAAACCCGTATTCCTCTCCAAGTAGACATTGAGACTGATTACTGGGTTGTCATGTCAGTTCGGACGTGTGGTTGGGAAAGATTGGGATATAGGGCGGCTTTTCCCCTTGAGGTTTTACAGAGGGACCGTCCAGGGTTATACCTTGGATGGAGTACGAACAACTAAAGTCATTTGCTAGAGAGCGGTTGGGCAGATAGGCCTCTTTTCTTCTGGGAGAGCCTCCTTCACATCAGATCTCCCTCCTGTATAAGAAACTCATTGCGCCTCTTCAGGGAATGGTCTCCGGATACATATGCGCATGGAAGGATGAGATGGGCTATAGATTTTCTGAGGACGATCTCGCCAAAGCTTTCCTCTTCACCCATAAACTTTCCTCGGTTGGGAGCACCCAAGAAAATGTTTTAAAAATTTTAAACAGATGGTAATAGTACCCTGTCAGATTGCGGGCCATTTTTCTGTCTGTGGGCGACAGGTGTTGGTCGCTGTGGAACAGAGAAAGGCACGTTGTTTCATATGTGGTGGCAGTGCCCTACAATATGACGATTTTGGGAGAAGGTTTTCTTAGCATACAAAAAGACCTCGGAGGACCGGGTCTCCCCTCCTCGCAGGTAGTCATCTTCTCAATTCTCCCTTGACCTATTTTCTCCCAGAAACGTAGCCTTCTACGATTCTGTATCACAGCGGCGAGGATGATCATCCCGTGGCATTGCTGCAATGAGTATGGCAGAGTGGGTTTGCAGAGTGATATTTATCGCATGGAGGAGTTGGCGGCCGAGGCGGGGGGGGGGGCGACATTTTGCTCTGTACGTGGCAACCTTGGATCATGTTCAAGGAAACACAAGAGCTGTTGAAGCTGATAGAGGAAGACTCTTGAGGCTTCATTCCTAGAGCCTGGGGGGGAGGGAGAATTTCCTTGATCTGGTCCTCCCTGCATCTACCCCTCCTTATCCCTGTATCCCCATTTCCTTCTCTACCCTGACTTTTTCCCCTTTCTCCCCTCTACTTCTTTTTCTCTTCCTATTGCATTACTCTTTTTCAAATCTTTCACTCTCCTACTTGTTGACCTCTTCCTTAGATTAGTGTGGATGGGAGTTGTTGTATAGCATTTGCCATCACTCCCGTACGCGTTCTTCCTTTGGAGCGAGGGAGTGCAGATATAACAGGCATGAGTTTACCACGCTTTCTAGTGTTTCTTGATCTTTATTATTGTGTATATAGTAGCAGAAGTCTTGCTCGTTCAACCTTGTACTGCAGTTGATTCATGTGAGCCCTGCGTGGCTGTCATGACACATGTTCGATCCCCTTGTTGATGCTTCCTATGCTATTTGGTTTGTCCTTTCCTGTATGTTGTAACTTGTTTTTTTTTTTTCAATAAAAATAGATTCAACATAAATTTGCAAAAAATTCTCATGTGCCTTGTGTATCCTCCTGTATATGTACCAAAATTCAAGTTGATATCTCAATAGTACCATAGTTAAAAAAAATAAAAAACAACTATATGTACAGTGGTAATTTGTGTTTGCACAGCACACCAGAACACTAAGCTTCTGATTGAAGGACATAACCTGCAAGATATTCAGTTTGGTAAGTCCAACCTTGGTGATTACAAAGTACTGTATGTCTGTCTCAAATAATGTGTCTGACTCACCGCGGCCGGCTGACTCCGGTTTAGACAGGCGATTCTTCTCCTTCCTTGTCACGGGTGGACCGCGCCTGCCGGTAGTGGGGCCCGGTGTAGTGCAGATCAAAAATGAAGACGTCTTGCGGGAACAGATTAAAGGGGTTTTAATTTGTTTTCTTCGTGACGCCACCTATGAGTAGTTCGGTAAGGGCTACCGACGCTGCGGGACCCCCGGGGGATGGACAGCAGCAAGATGTTACGCTCCCCACAGGCTGAGCGGTGATCCCCGGGGGCTGGAGCTGCTCAAGATGTTGTGCGGCAGCTGCGGTTACCTTCTAGTTAATGACGGACAGTTCATAAGGAATCACGGACACAGACAGTCTCTATAACGGTCTTTACTGTAACCAGCAGGCAATACATGGTATACAGTGGTTGAGTAGTAGACCGGGTGGACTCAGCAGTGATGGTGTCCTTGAGAAATCCGTAGTGCTCCTCCATTCTAGCTAAGTGGTTACCAATGTCGCCCAGGAATACCAGATCGGGTACGGGGAGGCTGCTTCAATGCCCTATCCATGCTATACGTTCTGGATGTTTTGGGGAGCCTTGGGTCCCTCAGTGGTACACCGCTGGTTAGACGACTGGAAATTGGCTGTTGGTGGGGTGCTCCTGTGAAGCTGCTCCTCCACGCTTCTGGTTCGCGTAGCAGAGGTGAACTGCTGCCAGCTTCGGTACCAGTGAACCGGCTGTGAGTTGTGGGCACGGGAGTCTTTTGGGAACCCGTGTAGATAATGCCCAATCCCGGTGGTTAAGGCCTCAGGTGCTGACACCCGACCGGTGACGGCCCAGGGGCCCGCACGGGGTGCGGAGCCCCCGCTCCTCTCCAAGCTCTAGTCTGCTCTCTTCAGGTTCTAGACTTCTTCTTTAACTATCTAGACCATTGTGTGTTCTTCTGCACTACCCTAGCACTCCGCCCACCAGGACCTAGGATTGGCCCTCTATTCTAGGTGTTTGCATGTTGGGTTGGATTTCTAAATTAACCAGGTCATTGCTGAGTCAGAGGATATTGCGGCTGCGCTTGTGGCTGCAATACCCTCCTGTGACGCACTCGTTGCGGGGCGCCACACTCCCCCTTGGTTGAATACGCTTGTCCCCAAGCGTCTCACTACTCACATTACAGAGGTTTTTTATATTTTACAACAGGTAATACACTTTTATTAATGACAGGTCATATATGCATAAAAGTGAGGTAGATAAACAGGTTAACACATTGCGCGGACCCGGCGGGCGGTCGGCTGTCCTTAGAATAAAAGTTCAGGCTGTAGCCGCCAAGTCGCGGTGTTACGGTGCAAACAGGAAGAAGTCTCTTTTAATAGCAAAGTTCAAACAACAACAGTCACTTATGGAGGGCAGTGTTCCGGACCCGTATAGCGAACCACCCATCACGGCATATATGGCGCTCATAGGTTACAATGTCCCCTCTATACAAGTCTCGGCTTGGATGGCCTCGCGGTAGGTGCGATTCCACATCACGGCGCCCCACAAACACTTCAGTACTCACACCCTCCTCCCTTACGAATCCCCACCCGGTGGACAAGTTAAATGTGCTTACCCACCCGGTTTTACGGAATTGTTCAGGCAATGGGGATTGGCGGCGAGCCTCGGCGCGAGCCTGCATGTTGGCTTGCAGTCGAGTGTGCCACTCGTCTCTCCGGATACGACGTACCTCTTCGTCGGAGTGATGCGGCGTGTGGATAAAGTCACTACGGCGTGCTGGTTGTTGAACCGCTCGAGCTTGGTGGGCAGTCTGGAGTGGAGCCCGGTTCAACGGAACCGGAGAAGATACTGTTGCGGCGGCACCCGACCAGTGCACCCGAGCTGATCGCCCGGCAGAAGGGTTCCGTGTGTCTCCCCAGGCGAACCCGGTGTAGAGATCCTCAGTTGAACTGTAGGTCTCCTCGTCATCCTCCTCGACCTCCTCGATGACTACGTCGGGCTGCTCGGCTGGCGACGACGATGGGATGGAATCCTCTGGATCGGTGGGTGGCTGTGCTGCAAAGTTCTCCTCGGGGTCGTTGTGCAGGACTTCCAGGCTGCCTGCCTCTTCTTCTGTAGCAGCGGGAAGTGGTGTTTCAATCCCGGTCACCAGGTAGGCCTCTGTATTTGCAGAGGAGGCCTCCGGTTCGAGGGAGAAACAGGCGACAGTCTCGGTAGTGTGGAAACCAGTCGCGGGTTCCGCAGGTGGAACCAGGTAGAGGTCGGCTTCTTCGTGGGAGCGTATTGGAAGCTCCGGCTCTGGAACGAGGTCGGCTGCGGTATCGTCCGCTGGAACGGGTCGAGTTGTGGTCCTCACTGGTATAACACAGTCTATGGGCTCCGGTGACGAAGCTGGACAGGTGGTGGGCGACGGTGAGGTGGTGGAAAAGCTGGCGATGTCGTCTGGGCTTGGAGAAGCTGTACCCGGTCGGCTCTGCTGCATCGCATGATGGAGTCTTCTGCCTAGGGTCGCGCTCCAGCTGCGAATCGTCCATTCCACAGTCTCTAGTAGTCGCACCCGGAGGTCTTGTAGAGCCTCTAGCCAGAAGTCGGGGCTGCCGTCTATGGTAAGGGCAGGATCCGGACCCGGTTGGCCTAGGGCTGCTCTAGCCTCCGCCTCGACCTCCCGCATTAGGTCTTGGAGTCTCGTGCTGGCCATTCTCTTCTTGGAGGGAAACCACACCCGTTCAACCGGTAAGACGTTCTGGTAGAGCTGGTGAAGAAGGTCCTCTCTCTCTGTCGGTGTGTCTATCTATGACACTCCCATTTCCTCTGGGCTTTCATAGTCCAATCGTGGGAAAAGTCTTTGGGGTCCGCCCCCATGGTTGATTCGAGCAATCAGGGCGGACAAAGAGTTTGGCGCCTTTTGTCTTTGGCCCTCCCTCGGTGAGGGGGGGGTTGACTCACTCCTGGGTTTCACGTGGCGGCTTCTTGTGGCGGGAACGCCATCTTGGGCGCCATCTTGACCCAATGGTGTAAAGGCGGGAAAGTTCTTTTAGGGACGAACAAAGTCCAATTGTAGACAATAAAGTCCAGTTTAAGCACAATATACCCGTTGGGTAACGGGCCTGCTCGTATCCTGTTCGTGACGCCATTTTCTGACTCACCGCGGCCGGCTGACTCCGGTTTAGACAGGCGATTCTTCTCCTTCCTTGTCACGGGTGGACCGCGCCTGCCGGTAGTGGGGCCCGGTGTAGTGCAGATCAAAAATGAAGACGTCTTGCGGGAACAGATTAAAGGGGTTTTAATTTGTTTTCTTCGTGACGCCACCTATGAGTAGTTCGGTAAGGGCTACCGACGCTGCGGGACCCCGGGGGATGGACAGCAGCAAGATGTTACGCTCCCCACAGGCTGAGCGGTGATCCCCGGGGGCTGGAGCTGCTCAAGATGTTGTGCGGCAGCTGCGGTTACCTTCTAGTTAATGACGGACAGTTCATAAGGAATCACGGACACAGACAGTCTCTATAACGGTCTTTACTGTAACCAGCAGGCAATACATGGTATACAGTGGTTGAGTAGTAGACCGGGTGGACTCAGCAGTGATGGTGTCCTTTAGAAATCCGTAGTGCTCCTCCACTCTAGCTAAGTGGTTACCAATGTCGCCCAGGAATACCAGATCGGGTACGGGGAGGCTGCTTCAATGCCCTATCCATGCTATACGTTCTGGATGTTTTGGGGAGCCTTGGGTCCCTCAGTGGTACACCGCTGGTTAGACGACTGGAAATTGGCTGTTGGTGGGGTGCTCCTGTGAAGCTGCTCCTCCACGCTTCTGGTTCGCGTAGCAGAGGTGAACTGCTGCCAACTTCGGTACCAGTGAACCGGCTGTGAGTTGTGGGCACGGGAGTCTTTTGGGAACCCGTGTAGATAATGCCCAATCCCGGTGGTTAAGGCCTCAGGTGCTGACACCCGACCGGTGACGGCCCAGGGGCCCGCACGGGGTGCGGAGCCCCCGCTCCTCTCCAAGCTCTAGTCTGCTCTCTTCAGGTTCTAGACTTCTTCTTTAACTATCTAGACCATTGTGTGTTCTTCTGCACTACCCTAGCACTCCGCCCACCAGGACCTAGGATTGGCCCTCTATTCTAGGTGTTTGCATGTTGGGTTGGATTTCTAAATTAACCAGGTCATTGCTGAGTCAGAGGATATTGCGGCTGCGCTTGTGGCTGCAATACCCTCCTGTGACGCACTCGTTGCGGGGCGCCACACTCCCCTTGGTTGAATACGCTTGTCCCCAAGCGTCTCACTACTCACATTACAGAGGTTTTTTATATTTTACAACAGGTAATACACTTTTATTAATGACAGGTCATATATGCATAAAAGTGAGGTAGATAAACAGGTTAACACATTGCGCGGACCCGGCGGGCGGTCGGCTGTCCTTAGAATAAAAGTTCAGGCTGTAGCCGCCAAGTCGCGGTGTTACGGTGCAAACAGGAAGAAGTCTCTTTTAATAGCAAAGTTCAAACAAAAACAGTCACTTATGGAGGGCAGTGTTCCGGACCCGTATAGCGAACCACCCATCACGGCATATATGGCGCTCATAGGTTACAATGTCCCCTCTATACAAGTCTCGGCTTGGATGGCCTCGCGGTAGGTGCGATTTCACATCACGGCGCCCCACAAACACTTCAGTACTCACACCCTCCTCCCTTACGAATCCCCACCCGGTGGACAAGTTAAATGTGCTTACCCACCCGGTTTTACGGAATTGTTCAGGCAATGGGGATTGGCGGCGAGCCTCGGCGCGAGCCTGCATGTTGGCTTGCAGTCGAGTGTGCCACTCGTCTCTCCGGATACGACGTACCTCTTCGTCGGAGTGATGCGGCGTGTGGATAAAGTCACTACGGCGTGCTGGTTGTTGAACCGCTCGAGCTTGGTGGGCAGTCTGGAGTGGAGCCCGGTTCAACGGAACCGGAGAAGATACTGTTGCGGCGGCACCCGACCAGTGCACCCGAGCTGATCGCCCGGCAGAAGGGTTCCGTGTGTCTCCCCAGGCGAACCCGGTGTAGAGATCCTCAGGTGAACTGTAGGTCTCCTCGTCATCCTCCTCGACCTCCTCGATGACTACGTCGGGCTGCTCGGCTGGCGACGACGATGGGATGGAATCCTCTGGATCGGTGGGTGGCTGTGCTGCAAAGTTCTCCTCGGGGTCGTTGTGCAGGACTTCCAGGCTGCCTGCCTCTTCTTCTGTAGCAGCGGGAAGTGGTGTTTCAATCCCGGTCACCAGGTAGGCCTCTGTATTTGCAGAGGAGGCCTCCGGTTCGAGGGAGAAACAGGCGACAGTCTCGGTAGTGTGGAAACCAGTCGCGGGTTCCGCAGGTGGAACCAGGTAGAGGTCGGCTTCTTCGTGGGAGCGTATTGGAAGCTCCGGCTCTGGAACGAGGTCGGCTGCGGTATCGTCCGCTGGAACGGGTCGAGTTGTGGTCCTCACTGGAATAACACAGTCTATGGGCTCCGGTGACGAAGCTGGACAGGTGGTGGGCGACGGTGAGGTGGTGGAAAAGCTGGCGATGTCGTCTGGGCTTGGAGAAGCTGTACCCGGTCGGCTCTGCTGCATCGCATGATGGAGTCTTCTGCCTAGGGTCGCGCTCCAGCTGCGAATCGTCCATTCCACAGTCTCTAGTAGTCGCACCCGGAGGTCTTGTAGAGCCTCTAGCCAGAAGTCGGGGCTGCCGTCTATGGTAAGGGCAGGATCCGGACCCGGTTGGCCTAGGGCTGCTCTAGCCTCCGCCTCGACCTCCCGCATTAGGTCTTGGAGTCTCGTGCTGGCCATTCTCTTCTTGGAGGGAAACCACACCCGTTCAACCGGTAAGACGTTCTGGTAGAGCTGGTGAAGAAGGTCCTCTCTCTCTGTCGGTGTGTCTATCTATGACACTCCCATTTTCTCTGGGCTTTCATAGTCCAATCGTGGGAAAAGTCTTTGGGGTCCGCCCCCATGGTTGATTCGAGCAATCAGGGCGGACAAAGAGTTTGACGCCTTTTGTCTTTGGCCCTCCCTCGGTGAGGGGGGGGTTGACTCACTCCTGGGTTTCACGTGGCGGCTTCTTGTGGCGGGAACGCCATCTTGGGCGCCATCTTGACCCAATGGTGTAAAGGCGGGAAAGTTCTTTTAGGGACGAACAAAGTCCAATTGTAGACAATAAAGTCCAGTTTAAGCACAATATACCCGTTGGGTAACGGGCCTGCTCGTATCCTGTTCGTGACGCCATTTTCTGACTCACCGCGGCCGGCTGACTCCGGTTTAGACAGGCGATTCTTCTCCTTCCTTGTCACGGGTGGACCGCGCCTGCCGGTAGTGGGGCCCGGTGTAGTGCAGATCAAAAATGAAGACGTCTTGCGGGAACAGATTAAAGGGGTTTTAATTTGTTTTCTTCGTGACGCCACCTATGAGTAGTTCGGTAAGGGCTACCGACGCTGCGGGACCCCCGGGGGATGGACAGCAGCAAGATGTTACGCTCCCCACAGGCTGAGCGGTGATCCCCGGGGGCTGGAGCTGCTCAAGATGTTGTGCGGCAGCTGCGGTTACCTTCTAGTTAATGACGGACAGTTCATAAGGAATCACGGACACAGACAGTCTCTATAACGGTCTTTACTGTAACCAGCAGGCAATACATGGTATACAGTGGTTGAGTAGTAGACCGGGTGGACTCAGCAGTGATGGTGTCCTTTAGAAATCCGTAGTGCTCCTCCATTCTAGCTAAGTGGTTACCAATGTCGCCCAGGAATACCAGATCGGGTACGGGGAGGCTGCTTCAATGCCCTATCCATGCTATATGTTCTGGATGTTTTGGGGAGCCTTGGGTCCCTCAGTGGTACACCGCTGGTTAGACGACTGGAAATTGGCTGTTGGTGGGGTGCTCCTGTGAAGCTGCTCCTCCACGCTTCTGGTTCGCGTAGCAGAGGTGAACTGCTGCCAGCTTCGGTACCAGTGAACCGGCTGTGAGTTGTGGGCACGGGAGTCTTTTGGGAACCCGTGTAGATAATGCCCAATCCCGGTGGTTAAGGCCTCAGGTGCTGACACCCGACCGGTGACGGCCCAGGGGCCCGCACAGGGTGCGGAGCCCCCGCTCCTCTCCAAGCTCTAGTCTGCTCTCTTCAGGTTCTAGACTTCTTCTTTAACTATCTAGACCATTGTGTGTTCTTCTGCACTACCCTAGCACTCCGCCCACCAGGACCTAGGATTGGCCCTCTATTCTAGGTGTTTGCATGTTGGGTTGGATTTCTAAATTAACCAGGTCATTGCTGAGTCAGAGGATATTGCGGCTGCGCTTGTGGCTGCAATACCCTCCTGTGACGCACTCGTTGCGGGGCGCCACATGTCCAGAACAGAGTTCAAACTGTTACCTAAATATATGCAAAAAAATGTCCTACAGTAATGGCTCTCAAAGAAAAAATATTAAATTATTTTAACCCCTTCATCATCCGGCGATTTTTCATTTTCCGTTTTCATTTTTTCCTCCCCTTCTTCTAAGAGCCATAACATTTTTTATTTTTCTGTCAATATAGACATATGGTGGCTTGTTTTTTTTCCCAGGACAAGTTGTACGTTCAGAAGAAATCATTTATTTTACCATATAGTGTACAGGAAAATGGGAAAAAAATCCCAAGTGCTGTGAAATTGCAAAAAAAGTGCAATTACATGTTTGTTATTTGCGTTTTTTATTCGATATGTTCCCTATATGGTAAAACTGACATGTCGGTATGATGCCTCAGGTCGGTACAAGTTTGTAGATACCAAACATGTTACAGTTACTGTTATCTATGTGGTGAAAAAAAATTCAGAAGTTTGTAAAATAGAAAAAAATTGCACTTTTAGCGTCATGTTCCGCAACCCGAAGTGTCTTCATTTTTTAGGATCTAGGGCTGTGTGACGGCTTATTTTTGGCGGCTTGAGCAGATGTTTCTAATGATACCTTTTTTGGGTAGATGCGCTGTTTTGATCGCCCGTTATTGCATTTTATTACAATGTTGCGGCGACCAAAATAACATAATTTTGATGTTTAGACCTTTTTTTTCCCTTACGCAGTTTACAGATCTCATTAATTGATTTTATATCTTGATAGATCGCGTATTTCTGAACGAGGTGATACCAAATATGTTTATTAGTTTACTTTTTAATACTTTTATTATGAATGGCGCAAAAAGAGAGTGATTTGAAGTTTTGTGGGGTTTTTTTCTTTGTATTTTTGAAACCTTTATTTTTTAATGTATTTTTTGTTTTACACAGCCCCATAGGGCGCCACAGTGCACAGTCCGATTGCTTGTGCCATGTCCCGATGACATGGCACATCGAGACATGGCACAAATAATCACTGTGTGTGGTTGGCAGCGCTTGCCAACCACTCACATGAAGTGATCCCTAATAGCATCAGGGGTTACTGCAGGACCCCGGGCTGTCAGGTGATGCGCAGAGATCCAGCGATCTTATTGCGAGATATCTGATCTCGGCGGGGAACACCGTGGTCCCTGGCGCAGCGCTTTTGAATCGCACTGTCAATGACTGACAGCATGAACCAAAGGGTTACCAGCACCGATCAGATTGCGGATAAGATTGGTGCTGTTAGCCCCACATCTCAGATGATGAGATCATCTGAGATGTCAGGGAGATGATGTGAGCTCTCCACCGGAGCTCACATCAAAGTGTGAGAGCCGACCCATGACGTTCATGAACGTCATGAGTTGTGAAGGAGAGGCTATGGTAGATATCTCTTAAGGTACCGTCACACAGGGACATATCGCCGGCGATGTTGCCGGCGATCGCGGGAGCGCGCATCCCTGACAACATCGCCGGTGAGCTGTCACACTGAGCAACTTACCGGCGATGTCGCCGGCTAGTTGCCGCGGCTATCGCTCGCTGGGTTGCCCAGCAACCCAGCAAGCGATAACCCGCAATGTTGTAGATAGGCGGAATCGCCCGTAACATTGCGGGTTGCCGCGTTACACAGGGCGATCAGGCAGAATCGCCTGAGCAACATCGCCAGGTTTCCCAACATTGTTGGGAAACCTGGCGATGTGACTCAGGCGATTCATCGCCTGATTATCGCCCTGTCACACGAGGCAATTCGCCGGCGATGTCGCCGCAACCTGGCCACGCCCCTCGGTTGCCGGCAACATCGCCGGCGATATCTCCCCGTGTGACGGTACCTTCATGAACAGTGGATATCTGTTGAAAGATGTACTTTTGACACTGCTTCTATAAAGTAAAGAAGACTTTGTCAAATATTTTTGGGAGCAGCTGGAAGTCCTTAAGAAACATTCATTTTTAGATCGTCAACAGTCGGACTATCACAATCACCTCAAAGAAAACCTCAAATCGAGTGAGGCATTAATAAGCTGAGCATTTTTAGAGGACAATTTTTTTGTTGTTCAGGATAAAGCACAGTCATTTCATTGGGATAATGAACAAACAGCTGTACAGGCTTTTGTGGTCTATTATAACAAGAATGGAGAAATAAAATACAAAAGAGTAGGGCGGCCGTCACACTCATCAATATCGTGAGCGATATTGTTAGCGATCACGTGCACGCGCGATCGCTAACAATATCGCTCACATCGTTGGTGAGCTGTCACACAGGCAGACTCACCAGCGATGTGGACCAGCGAAATCGCTGGTAACTAAGATACACATAGGGTTACTAGGCTCCGCGCGGCGCTTAGTAACCCAACTTTACCATAGATACCATCTCCCAGCATAGGCTCTGCCGCTGGGAGATTGTTCATCGTGGTGTCACACACCACGATGAAGCAGATTGTTAAATCGTTTATCGCTTGATATGAGCTCCGGCTCCCATATCTGCGATGTAACGATCAACCGATTTTACATTGTAAAATCGCTTGATCGCACGCAGCGATGCACAAACGATATCGCTTAAGTGATCAAAAAGCAGATCGCTTAAGCGATATCGTGCATTAAATTGAACCGTGTGACGGCCGCCTAGTTCTGATATCTGAGTGCTTACTTCATGATTTGAAAGCTGTTTATTTGTTCCAAAAAAAATTGATTTTGGTGACAAAAACTGACATCCTACCAAGTTTGATTAAGGTCTACTACTTCTCAAATATAAAAAGAGAAAGGAGAGGCACAATGAGAGGGACCCGCAGCCACTCTGGAGATAGTAAAGTTATGATAAGACTCTCACCTAAAGAGGTTGTGCTGAACCAGCACAACCTCGGTGCTGTGTGATGTGAGACAGTGCTGTGAGGAATGCTGACTCCAAGGAATCCGCCCTCTGGTCACGTGGGTCTCCTCAGCTGACCTGGCTCTGACATCAGATCAGGTCCTTGTGTGCTGAAAGCACAGGTCCCCTGTAGTGTGCAGCTCCACACGATCTCCCAGGGGAGATAGACGATATATATGCAGAAAAAAAAATGCGTTTTAAGGAGCGCTCATACAGGAGGACCCAGGGGGTTAATAATTACACTCAGCTTTTATTCCGCAACTCGTTTCAATGGCGGCACGCTATCTTCATCAGGTGGGAGTTACAAAAGACCAGGGCTAGTCTTTTGTAGCCCCCACCTGATGAAGATGGCGTGCTGCCATTGAAACGCGTTGTGGAATAAAAGCTGAGTGTAATTATTAACCCCTGGGTCCTCCTGTATGATCGCTCCTTAAAACACTAATTTCTTTCTGCATATATTCTACTTCTCAAATGTCTCTTCAGTTGTGATGAGGGACCCATTCAGGTTCAGCCAGACTTTAGATCAAGTTCTAGAATAGGATATCCACAGCACCACGTGAAAATGTAACTCATTGAATTCCTAATTTTAGAGGCGCACGTCCTTAGCCAGGGAGTTCCACCTGGCTCAAGCAATACCAAAATAAAAAAAGGAAGAACAGCGCCTCACCAGCTGGTATATTTCAAAGATCCATATTTATTCCGTCCACATGACAACACGACGTTTCGGTCGCAATGACCTTTTTCAAGTGCACTTGAAAAAGGTCATTGCGACCGAAACGTCGTGCTGTCATGTGGACGGAATAAATATGGATCTTTGAAATATACCAGCTGGTGAGGCGCTGCTCTTCCTTCCTTTTTTTTTTTTTTTATTTTAGATCAAGTTCTGTCCTGGACCAGAAGCTTACTGCATGCCGCAGATTAGACAGTTCAGATCTCCGACCACATACAGGCAGCCATAAACAATTCACTTCCAGGGAAGGGAGGGCAGGGTTTTGTCTTTTTTTGTACATACAATACTTGATACCGCTGATTTTACCCCCAGTGTGAGCCTTTCAAACACTGAGTTGCTTGCAATGGGCTGAGCACCAAGAGAACACGAGCACAGTGATGCACCCGAACTGCAAACTCGAACACTGATTTTTTTTATAACGTCTGTGTTCGGCATGTGCTGTTCCCCCAGATATAATTAGTATTTAGTTGTTCAATTTGCATAATAGAAAATAAGTATTGAATTTATTTGTTATCTGTTAAAAGTACTAAAGTGTCGGACCTCCAGTACCAGTGCTGGCCCCTGCGACCGGTTAGACAGGAAATCCTAACATCCCCAGGAGATAACAATGCATTATAGCAGCCTGCAGCCACCCGAAGCAACTGGTGACTCATCGGGAATGAGGAGAGGAGTTACGGCATGGAGGGCTGCCTCCTCAGGAGTTCAGGGACGGAAGACGGAGTCGGGAGAAGTGAAGGGGAGGTACCTGAGAGCGTTTCTAATATGACGCTGGGCACGCAGTGGCAGTAGCCGTAGACCTGTGATAAGCCCTATGATAAGCAACCCCAGGAAGAGAAGGTGGGAGGGTGCCAGGGAGAGATGGCACAGGGGGATCAGAGACAAGTACACAGTAGCTGGGAGCAAGAGGAGGGACCCCTAGAAGACATATCCTTGATAGAAGCTGCAGTAACAGGAGGACATGCAAATCTGAATGAACCCCCGAGTCTCCCAGATCTGACAGACATTTCCCCAAACACACGCCGCAATCATTCTCACAGTAAAGGAGGAGACATAGGGGAAAAGAAACGATATCAGAGAAGGAAATGGGAGAAGCCATAGCCCCAAGAATAAAACAACTACACACGTGGTCAAAATTGTTGGTACCCCTTGTTTAATGAAAAAAAAACACAATGGTCACAAAAATAACTTGAATCTGACAAAAGTAATAATAAATATAAAATCTATGAAATTGAACATATGAGAGTCAGACATTGCTTTTCAACCCTGCTTCCACAGAAATTTAAAAAAATGAAACTTGTGAAATAGGCCTGAAATTATGGTACACCTAAAAATAATGTCACAATAGGAACATGTTAAATGAAGGTGTGTCCACTAATTAGCATCACAAGTGTCGACAATCTTGTAATCAGTCAGTGGGCCTGTGTCACGCTTCCGGGGAAAGGCGCCCTGGAGTGGACCCACTGGGCTATGGTACCGAACTCCCCTGGGTGAGCTGGTCCTAACTTAACCAACCCCTATACAGGGATTGTCAGGGGCAAGCCCAGGGGGTCTAAATAGCACAGCTGCTAGTACCAGGGGGGCGGCTCGTAGGGTTAGCCTATACTACGGTATAGCAAGGTAGGAAACACAGGTACAGAGCCCGAGGCTGGGAGAGCAGGAATGGCACTACTGGAGGAGAGTACAAGGAAGGCCTGACCAAGAGTTAGCAAGGCAGAAGCAAACTAACTTAATAATCAGGAACCTCCCATCAGTGGAGGTGGCCTGATATACCAGAGGACGGGTAGCTATTGGTCAGGGGGATTGTCAGGTTGGGCCGGGTCGGCCCCAAGAGTCACAGGAGGAGGGCGTGGCCACGCCTAGTGAACCGCTCATGACACTCATGAAACCTGACCCCTGCAGTGTGCTGGTGCGTGAGCTGGGCGGTCAGCAGACAAAAAAGAGACCCGGCGGCGACTCTGAGACACAGTACGCCTGGACGCCGGATGCCCGGTCAGCAGATGAGCAGGGGATGCCGACCCAGGAGAGGTGAGCTGAGGAGCGATGCCAGGGGACCTAACAGCCTGTATAAAGGGCTACAGATACTTACTGTGTTGCTTGGTGACATGGTGTGTACCACACTCAACAACATGGACCAAAGGAAAGAGTTGTCTCAGGAGATTAGAAAGAAAATCATAGACAAGCATGTTAAAGGTAAAGGTTATAAGACCATCTCCAAGCAGCTTGATGTTCCTGTGACTACAGCTGCACATATTATTCAGAAATGTAAGATTCATGGAACTGTAGCCAACCTCCCTGGACGTGGGCACAGGAGGAAAATTGATGACAAATCAAAGAGACGGATAATATGAATGTTAACAAAAGATCTCAGGAAAACTTCTAAAGAGATTAAAGGTGAATTTAAAGCTCAAGGAACATTAGTGTCAGATTGTACCGTCCGTCGTTGTTTGAGCCAAAGTGGACTTCATGGGAGACGACCAAGGTGGACACCATTGTTGAAAAAAAATCATAATAAAGCCAGACTGGAATTTGCCAAACTACATGTTGACAAGCCACAAAGCTTCTGGGAGAATGTCCTATGGACAGATGAGACAAAAATTGAACTTTTTGGAAAGGTACATCAGCTCTATGTTCACAGACAGAAAAATGTAGCATATCAAGAAAAGAATACTGTCCCTACTGGGAAACTTGGAGGAGGCTCTGTTATGTTCTGGGGCTGCATTGCTGCATCTGGCACAAGGTGTCTTCAATCTGTGCAGGGTACAATGAAATGTCAAGACTATCAAGGGATTCTAGAGAGAAATGTGCTGCCCAGTGTCAGAAAGCTTGGTCTCAGTCACAGGTCATGGGTCTTGCAAAAGGATAATGACCCAAAACACACAGATAAAAATACCCAAGAATGGCTAAGGGTCCCGTTACATGCTGCGATGTCCCAGCGATCCCACCAACGATTGGGATCGCTGGGACATCGCTATCTGATCACTGATGAGCTGTCACACAGGCAGACTCACCAGCGATCAGCGAGAACACTGGTAACCACGGCAAACATCGGGTAACTAAGCAGAGCGCTGCGCTTAGTTACCCAATGTTTACCCTGGTTACCATGTCCCAGCGCGTACTGTGCGGTGCTGGCCGCCCAACGGGAGACCAACAATCAAAAAACAGCCCTGGCCATTTACCCACGATCAGCGAGCTGATCGCTGGTCATTGGTACATGTCACACGCAGCGGCATCGCTACGAGGTTGCTGCAACGTCACAAAACCGGTGACGTTGCAACAATATCGTTAGCGATATCGTTGCGTGTAACCCGGCCTTAAGAGGAAAAGCATTGGACTATTCTGAAGTGGCCTTCTATGAGCCCTGACCTAAATCCTATTGAGCATCTTTGGAAAGTGATGAAACATGCTGTCTGAAAAAGGCAACCTTCAAACATGAGACAACAGCACCAGTTTGCTCTTGAGGAGTGGGCCAAAACACTTATTGAGAGATGCAGAAGTCTCATTGAAGGCCGCTTTACACGTCGCAACATTGCATGCAATTTTACTTGCAACTTGCTGGTTGCAGTGAAATCATGGACACATTGTTCTATTTTGTTGCTGTGTACAAATGGAACAATGTGTCCATGATTTCACTGCAACCAGAGATCTGTTCAGAAGTTGGACACAGAAGTTGGTGTGTGTAAAGCGGCCCTGACAGTTGTAGGAATCGTTTGATTGCAGTGATTTCCTCAAAAGGTTGTGCAACAAAATATTAAATTAAAGGCCACTTTACACACACAGATATCTGTGTCCAACTTCTGAACAGATCTCTGGTTGCAGTGAAATCATGGACACATTGTTCTATTTTGTTGCTCTGTACAAATGTAACAATGTGTCCATGATTTCACTGCAACCAGAGATCTGTTCAGAAGTTGGACACAGATATCTGTGTGTGTAAAGTGGCCTTAAAGGGATCCTGTCACCCCCAAAACACCTCCTAAGCTATTAAAAGCTGTCCCTAGAGCATATTAACACTTACCCTACACTCCTTTTAGCTCCTAAATGCATATAGTCAAACTGAATATAAACGTTTTATAAGTACCTCATTACTGATGATAATGAGTGACTATGGTATTCATAGTCACTCAGCCAGGCTGCCCCTCTTCATCATATCACGCCTGTATAGGCGTGATCTTCATCATAGATTCAAATTCGCCGCCTCCCTGCGCGCCTCCCCACTCTCCCATTCCGTCCGGGCTTCAGTGTTGGGGCTGTATGACGCGATTCGCGTCATTTCCGGCGCCGGGTGACGTAGATACACCCGCGCCGCTGTTAGCTTCAAGTCCCGCACTGCGCATGCGCATGCGCAATGCGCAGTACGGGGCTTGAAGCTCTAACAGCGGCGCGGGTGTACATACGTCACCCGGCGCCGGAAATGACGCGAATCGCGTCATACAGCCCCAACACTGAAGCCCGGACGGAATGGGAGAGTGGGGAGGCGCGCAGGGAGGCGGCGAATTTGAATCTATGATGAAGATCACGCCTATACAGGCGTGATATGATGAAGAGGGGCAGCCTGGCTGAGTGACTATGAATACCATAGTCACTCATTATCATCAGTAATGAGGTACTTATAAAACGTTTATATTCAGTTTGACTATATGCATTTAGGAGCTAAAAGGAGTGTAGGGAAAGTGTTAATATGCTCTAGGGACAGCTTTTAATAGCTTAGGAGGTGTTTTGGGGGTGACAGGATCCCTTTAAGGGTACCATCATTTCCGTCCAGACCTATTTCATGAGTTTAATTTTTGTTTTAATTCTTTAGAAGCAGAGTTAAAAAACAATGTCTGACTTTCATTTGTTAATTTTCATAGATTTTTTTTTTATTTATTATTACCTTTGTCAGATTCAAGTTATTTCTGTGACCATTGTGGGTTTTTCTTTAATTAAATGAGGGACACCAACAATTTAAAGAGGACCAGTCACCAAACCAGGCATGGTGATCTAATTACAGCACTGGATGCAGCATGTCTGCAGGATGCAGACAAGGGGTCCCCAGCACTTGAGCAGCCTGTGCCCCGAGATAATACACTTAGAAAACTTACATGCTCCAGCCACTAAGGAGGTGGCTAGGGGCTGCAGCCAAGGGCAGATTCACACCCCCTGCCTGTGTAATCTGCCCACCGCTGCCAATCATTCTCTCCCTGTCTGCAGCATTTAAACACAGTTTTTTTTTCTCTCTCCCTGAGGGGTGAGGCTAAACGGGAGAGAAAAAAAAACTCTGTTTAAATGCTGCAGACAGGGAGAGAATGATTGGCAGCAGTGGGCAGATTACACATGCAGGAGGTGTGAATCTGCACTTGGCTGCAGCCCCTAGCCACCTCCTTAGTGGCTGTAGCATGTAAGTTTTCTAAGTGTATTATCTCGGGGTACAGGGCTGGTCAAGTGCTGGGGGACCTCTTGTCTGCATGCTGCAGACATGCTGCATCCAGTGCTGTAATTAGATCACCATGCCTGGTTTGGTGACAGGTCCTCTTTAAGCCAGCAGTCACAGGAATGCTTAATTAATTATGGCAGGCTGGCAAGTGAGGTCGCAGCCCATCTACCTGATGAAATAAAAAAAAATTAAAACCACTATAGCCATACAGAACTCGCTGTCTAGAATACAGGAAGCAGGGGACAAACACAGTGACAAATTAATGGAGGCAGAACAAAGGATATTCAACATGCAAGATAAAATGACATTTCTTGAACAACAGTTGAAAGAAATGTCCAAACTAGCCCAAAACCTATGTTATGCCCGGAGGGCGTGGAGATGTAAAGTGGACTCACTGGGAGTTGGAGTAGTGGAAGCTGAATACCCGATACAGCAAGAGACTGGAGAGTAACTTCAGTAACACCAAGGATGTTTATTAAAGGAAAATTAACAAACGGATAGGTGTCTGAGGGGAGGACCCTCTGAATCATGACATGGAACTCTCAAGGAAGAGCACCAATGAGGTACCCCTATACAGGGATTCATGTGGTACAGCACCAGGAGATCTAAATGCCGTGAATCCCGGACCAGAGGAGCGACCCGTACAGACCAAACAGATAAGAGGAGAAGACTGTGGAACACTGGCTCTGTCAATAGGATGAATCCTGGGAGCTCCATACAATCCCCGAGAGACTGGTCCAGCCGGTATAGGAATCTGGATGGTTCCGTGCACTTCAGGAGAGGCTTGGCTAGCCGGGGGTCGAATCCAGAGCATCAGCGAGATCCAGGATAACGAATTGCCAGCAGAGGATTCTGTGGAGACAGAGGTGTTAGAATAATGCAGAATGCAAAGCAACAGTCTGCCTAGCGCAGAGCACTGCAGAGTGCGACCTGAGTAGATGCAACTTTCCTAGAGAATGAACTAGCTGCCCAGGCACCTCCCTTAGCAGCTCAGCACTCAGGCTGAGAGCCATAATACGGAACATGTGTACTGTTCCTTTAAGTGTGTGCAAGATGTGGTGAGAGCATCCTAAGAACATTCCCAGGAGACCTGCTAAGGAGACGCAGGTTCCTGAAAGAGAAGAAAGTAGACAGCCTCATGGTCGCAGGGGCGGAACTACCGTGGTGCAGCTGGTGCAGCTGCACCAGGGCCCCGACCAGCTAGGGGGCCCCTGGGGCTCCAGCGGCAGGTCCGTTCCCCTGTCAGACAGACAGCAGTGTGGGGGTGGTGCTGTCGGGTGTCAGTGGCGCTGCACACCCGCGGCACTGTTCTGGCATTAAGTTCCGGGGGGGGAGTGGCAGGGCCGTAATTGCCATTAGGCACTTTTCGGGGAGGGCGGCGACGTGTTCTTTTTTTTGTGTCTTTTTTGTTCCTGCTCTGAGCCCCGGCCGGGTGACCCCGCCCCCTGGACACCTTACACCCCGCCCCCTAGACACCTCACACACCCCCACCTGGATGCCTCACACCCCCCCTGGACACCTCACACCCCGCCCCCCCCTCCGGTCATAGCGCTCCCACTCCTCACCTCACCAGTGGTGGTGCATGACGCTGGCTGAGGTCGGCAGGATCATAGCACCACCGGCGGGGACAGATGCCGGGTGTTACAGGACCTGCGATGACGTCCCGCACATGTGACTCAGGTGGGCGGAGCTACATTTTGCCCGGCAAGATGAACTGCAAGAGGAAGGAACTGGGACTGACTTTACAAGGTGCACATGGCCCATGTAACATGGGGGTGTCTGCAGAGGACGAGGGTGTGTGTGCAGAGGACGAGGGGGGGTGTGCAGAGGACGAGGGGGGGGTGAGCAGAGGACGAGGGGGGGTGTGCAAAGGACGTGGGGGGGTGTGCAGAGGACGTGGGGGGGGTGTGCAGAGGACGTGGGGGGGGTGTCTGCAGAGGACGAGGGTGTGTGTGCAGAGGACGAGGGGGGGTGTGCAGAGGACGAGGGGGGGGTGAGCAGAGGACGAGGGGGGGTGAGCAGAGGACGAGGGGGGATGTGCAGAGGACGTGGGGGGGTGTGCAGAGGACGTGGGGGGGGTGTGCAGAGGACGTGGGGGGGGTGTGCAGGGACGTGGGGGTGTCTGCAGAGGACGAGGGGGGGTGTGCAGAGGACGAGGGGGGGTGTGCAGAGGACGAGGGGGGTGTGTGCAGAGGACGTGGGGGGGTGTGCAGAGGACGTGGGGGGGTGTGCAGAGGACGAGGGTGTGTGTGCAGAGGACGTGGGGGGGTGTGCAGAGGACGTGGGGGGGGTGCGCAGAGGACGTGGGGGGGTGCGCAGAGGACGTGGGGGGGTGCGCAGAGGACGTGGGGGGGTGCGCAGAGGACGTGGGGGGGTGCGCAGAGGACGGTGCGCAGAAGACGGTGCGCAGAGGACGTGGGGGGGGTGCGCAGAGGACAGGGGGGGTGCGTAGAGGACGGTGCGCAGAGGACGTGGGGGGTGCGCAGAGGACGTGGGGGGTGTGCAGAGGGGGGTGCGCAGAGGACGTGGGGGGTGCACAGAGGACGGTGCGCAGAGGACGTGGGGGGTGCGCAGAGGACGTGGGGGGTGCGCAGAGGACGTGGGGGTGGGCAGAGGACGTGGAGGGGGTGGGCAGAGGACGTGGAGGGGGTGGGCAGAGGACGTGGAGGGGGTGGGCAGAGGACGTGGAGGGGGTGGGCAGAGGACGTGGGGTTGTGGGCAGAGGACGTGGAGGGGGTGTGCAGAGGACGTGATGGAGTGTGTGCAGAGGACATGGATCGAGGGTGTGCAGAGGACATGGATCGAGGGTGTGCAGAGGACATGGATCGAGGGTGTGCAGAGGACACGGATCGAGGGTGTGCAGAGGACACGGATCGATGGTGTGCAGAGGACACGGATCGATGGTGTGCAGAGGACACTGATCGAGGGTGTGCAGAGGACACTGATCGAGGGTGTGCAGAGGACAATGATCGAGGGTGTGCAGAGGACACTGATCGAGGGTGTGCAGAGGACACTGATCGAGGGTGTGCAGAGGACACTGATCGAGGGTGTGCAGAGGACACTGATCGAGGGTGTGCAGAGGACACTGATCGAGGGTGTGCAGAGGACACTGATCGAGGGTGTGCAGAGGACATGGAGGGAGGGTGTGCAGAGGACATGGTGGTGCACAGCACGGAGCTGAGGACATGGTGGTACACTGTGCACAGCACAGAGCTAGGGAGATGGTGGTACACTGTCTGTGCACAGCACGGAGCTGAGGACATGGTGGTACACTGTCTGTGCACAGCACGGAGCTGAGGACATGGTGGTACACTGTCTCCCGCCGCCTTAAAATCGGTCTGTTTCCAGGAGAGTCGGACGAGTAACATCTGTTTTTTAGTCCGTTTGGCAACTGCTGTGCGAGTGTCCGACATTTCTCTCAGATCACATCCATGTGACATCCGTGTGCAGTCAGTGTTTTTTATCAGCAGCTATTACTGTAGAATCATTTACAGGAACATTTTACAGTGTTCTCAGCTACAGAATGAGAATGTATCCGTGAAAAAAAGTGTCAGGCTGCGTTCACACATTGCGTATTTTGTTGCGCTTTTTTGCGTTTGCGCCGGGAATGGCCCTCTGATGTCACCACAGGTCTTGGCAGAAGACACCTCGCTTGGCACTGGACACCGGGAAAAGGCGTCGGACAGGTAAAGTATTCATTCTTTTTTATTTTTCATTCACTTGCTTTTGTTTAATTTAGATTTCACAGTGTATATTAATACACTGCGAAATCTAATGGGCGGCCACAGCTGTCACAGGGGGGAGGAGGAAGCAGGATTCTTCCTCCCCTCTGTGACATCACAGGGAGAAAATGCAGGAGCAGCTGCGTAAAGAATTGACATCTCAATTCTTTACGCAGCTGCGTTTTCTCCCATAAACGCACTGCGTATTTTTGCCCAATGTCTGCACTGCAAAGTGAATTTCACATTCACTTTGCTGGCAGACAAAAGGCACATTGCGTATTTTGAGAAAGCGCGCATAAAAAAGCGCAGCAAAATACGCAATGTGTGAACGCAGCCTCAGACTCGGATGGTTCGTGTGTGGTCTGTGATTTTGTCGGATCCGTAGACTTGCATTGGTGAGTCTCGGTGTGAATCGCAGACTGTCGCAGCATGTTGCAACTTTTTTCTCATCCTAAATCTGGATGAGAAAAAAGCGTCCGACACTCCCCAATCTGCTCTCAGAGATTGATTGCAATGCGAGAAAATCACACATTGCACTCATCAGAGTTTCACGCCAGTGTGTTCGTACCCGAATACTAAAATCCATATAGTAATTCTACTGGTATGGGGAGGGTTTATGGCTCAGTACACACACCATACTTCTTGTTATTAACCAGTTAATGCTCTCTTGTCCACCGCACTCCAGTGTCAAAAGAGGACGACAGCGAGACAGACAGCAACATGGCATCAGAGAGCCCCTGACCTCCAAATAGAAGATCCTCAGATCCCGGTATTGTGACATAATATTAAGAATAAAGTTTTTTTGCATTTATATTGCATTATGAACTCCACAGCACGGCGGCGAAAATTGCTCCGTCCCCGGGCCCTCCTTCACTCCTGCTTGTTGCCATACACTGGGGTTGTGCAGAGGTGGCAATTGCACCCCTTTTCTTTGTGTTTTAGTATAGTAGTTATATTCTTGTATATAGGGGCAGACAGTGTATGCTATGTACACTTCCAGATTATCAATAACCAAAGGGGCGGAAACATTTTTCGACCGCCCCGGGCGCCACAAACAGTTGCTACGCCGCTGGCTGTGCTGCACACCTGCGGCACTATTCTGGCACTGAATTCCAGGGGGGGGGGCCCCGAAAAATTTCTTGCACCAGGGCCCACTACAGTCTGGGTCCGCCCCTGACCACGGGCATGGTAAGCAGAATTAGTGTGTGACGCGAGTCGCTACAATAATAACTAGTCCCAGCAGTGGAGAGATAAGACTACAATTACAGATAGTAATTATTATTATAGTTCTACTTACTGGATAAGTAAAGGATAACTAAAGGGAGGTCAGATGATCTCAGGTCAGGTCCAGGAAATGTATACGTGTAATCCTCGGCATGCTACACATTATAAGATACTAGTAAAAAGGCCCGATGCTATCGCATCGGGAGTGGGGTGACATGAAGATGGGGGGCGGGCTGTTTGGCATTGGGGGCAGCAGCTGTGACTTGAGCCTGTGGGGTATCAGCAGGGGCAGTGTGGGGAGTGAGGGCATGTGGGGGGGTAAGAGGGGTGAGCAGGGGCAGTGTGGGGAGGTGAAATGGATAAACAGCGGCAGTGTGGGGTGAGTGGGGGCATGAGCAGGGGCAGTGTGGGTGATTGGGGGGGGTAAGCAGGGGCAGTGTGGGGAGTGATGAGATAAGGGGGGGTGAGAGGGGTAAGCAGGGTGTATGGGTGAGTGGGGGGGTAATCTGGAGCAGTGTGGGTGACTGGGGGCAGTGTGGGTGAGTGGGCGCTGCCCCTGTAACCTTAGTTGAGGAGGGGGGGTGGTGGTAGCAGACTGCAGGGGCAGCGGGCCTGCAGGCTGCAATGACAGTGCGGCGGCGGCAGCATCAGAGCGGAGGCCGCAGCGGCGGGCAGCGTGTGTGATGAAGGGGGCTCAGATGCTGGCAGCGAACCCCTTTAGTAATAGCGCTCCTCCATGGCTGCGGGGCCCGGCGGGCTTGGAGGCTGCAATTAGAGTGCGGCGCGGGCGGCATGTGAGTGGGGGAGTCAGCGGCGGTCTGCGTGTGTGATGAAGGGGGCCGCAGATGCTGGCGGCGGCCCCTTCAGTAATAGCGCTTCTCCATGGCTGCGGCGGGCCTGGAGGCTGCAATTAGAGTGCGGAGCGTGCGGCATGTGAGCGTGGGACGCAGCGGCGGTCTGCGTGTGTGATGAAGGGGGCCGCAGATGCTGGCGGCGGCCCCTTTTGTAATGGCGCTTCCCCGGGCAGTGGCGGGCGGTGGGCCTGGAGGCTGGAAAGAGAGTGCGGCGCCGGCGGCATGTGAGCGGGGGAGGCAGCACCGTGCGGGGGTGTGCGGGCACGGGAGCCTGCAGGCAGGCGCCGGCAGCCTGCGGCATGGGGTGGTAATATGGTGGTGCTTCCAGGGTAGCGATAATCAGCAGTTTTGCGCACGCGCCCTTGCTCCATAGCGGCACAGTGGCCGGAAGCGCAAAACTGCTGATTATGTATAGAGATTACATTATGCTGTCTACGGACACATCAGAAATTTACAAATATGTAGAGTAGGACCACTTTATCTGAGACATTTCTTGACATGGGAGAGTGGCTGAAAAGATTATTTCGTTAATATTTTGGGAAATATCTTTATTTGTATGCGGTATGGTAGTGACAGGTGTACTTACACATTTATTTTTTCAGCAATATTTGGCTGTGCTGGCTCGCCGTGTTTTCTCTCGGGGTGTAATCCTCAGTATCTGTATTATTTTGTGTATGTACACTGCACAGTACCACTTCTCCTGTCCTGTATACTGGATGGGCGGGTCAACAGGACACACTGACAGCAGGTGACAGGACACACTGACAGCAGGTGACAGGACACACTGACAGCAGGTGACAGCACACACTGACAGCAGGTGACAGGACACACTGACAGCAGGTGACAGGACACACTGACAGCAGGTGAGAGGACACACTGACACTGGCAGCAGGTGACAGGACACACTGACACTGACAGCAGGTGAGAGGACACACTGACACTGACAGTAGGTGATAGGACACACTGACAGCAGGTGACAGGACACACAGACACTGACAGCAGGTGGCAGGACACACTGAGAGCAGGTGACAGGACACACTGACACTGAGAGCAGGTGACAGGACACACTGACACTGACAGCAGGTGACAGGAGACACTGACAGCAGGTGACAGGACACACTGATACTGACAGCAGGTGACAGGACACACTGACACTGACAGCAGGTGACAGGACACACTGAGACTGACAGCAGGTGACAGGAGACACTGACAATAGGTGACAGGACACACTGACACAGACAGCAGGTGACAGGGCGCACTGACACTGACAGAAGGTGACAGGACACAGTGACAGCAGGTGACAGGACACACTGACAGGAGGTGACAGGACACAGTGACAGCAGGTGACAGGACACACTGACAGCAGGTGACAGGACACACTCACACTGACAGCAGGTGACAGCACACACTGACACACACTGAGATGACTTAGCTGATGAGCGAGGTGTGGGCGTGGTCAGTGAGATCCATTGTGACGTGACAGTGGGCGGAGCTCCCTCTCTGTCTCAGTCCTCCGCGGGTGTCGGTGAGCTCAGGCTCGGGTTCAGCGATGGGCGGCGGTGTCTGTGCCGTGTAGCCCCGCCGCCTTGCCGGCCTGCCGGAGGCCGGGCATTCTTGTACGGAGGCTGGATACTGCAGAGTGGTGCCGGAGCATGAGCTAACCCCCCACCGCCAAGACATGGGGGGCGGCGGAGAGAGGAGGGGCTGCAGCTCCCAGGCATCCGTGGGCATCTGGCTCTGGGCTGTAAGTACCGGGGCCACCGCTTGCATTGTGCCATCAGCAGGGGCTCTCCATCACACAGCGCGGCTGATCCTGTGTACAGAGCAGGTGATGCAGCTGCTGCAGAACCTCTTTGTGTGCGACCCCTGCTACAGAGCTGTGTGGTATTCACATTTGCAGGGGGAGCGGGCGAGTGGCGGGGAAGCGGGTGAGCGGCGGGCGAGTGTCGGGGAAGCGGGAGGATGTGGCGGCGGTGTGAGCGGCGGGCAGTGGTTGGAGTGTGTGTGGGGGTTAGTGGTGTCCAGCGGCAGTTTTTTTGTGCTTCCGGCCAGTGTGCGCGTGATAGCGGCACAGTGGCCGGAAGTACAAAACTGGTGATTATGTATATAGATAAGTATATAAGGTATAGCGTAATGGCTAAAAGTGTATAAAGCTAGTACAAATTTGGATGAGGAAAATGCAGAAACTGCTAATGATATACAGTGGAAAAAATGAGAATTTTAGTTAATGTAATGTATTACATATAAGCCCGATAACCACGCCAAGGTATTATCATGTCTGTCAAGTCCCTACCATATGCCTCTGTCTGCGGTGTAATAAAGCATGTGAGGATGTAAGTGCCTCTTGGTGCATTTTAAAACCTGCGTGTATGGGTGTGGTTGAAGACTTGATAAAACAAGGTAATGAACTAGATGGTAAAATGGTAGATGGCAAATTTGTACTAGATTTATACACTTTTAGCCATTACACTATACCTTATATACTTATATCTTACTAGATGGTGGCCCGATTCTAATGCATCGGGTATTCTAGAATATGTATGTAGTTTATTTATGAAGATTTAAGAATAATGCAATGAATACACGATATCTATCTATCATCTACCTATGTGTCTATCGTCTATGTATGCTATAATTATTTATCATCTCTCTATGCATATTTTATCTATCTATCTATCTATCTATCTATCTATCTATCTATCTATCTATCTATCTATCTATCTATCTATCTATCTAGCACTCACAGACTAATGTGAACCGGTGCCAGCAGGGCTGCTGGATCAAATAACTAGAAAAAATACTCTGCAGTACTCGGTTACTACCAATGATGTACATATGCTAATAAGCTATATATATATATATGAGAAAAAAGTTAAAAACTTACGTTTTTTCAAAAAACTCAAAATCTTATCTTTTTATTCTGAAGTTCTTGGTACACACATTGGCCAATGTCTGTTTGCTCGTCGACTGCGACAAAGTGACTTCAGGTCCGACGAGTCCTATCACTGACACCCAAGTCTTCCTTGTCCACCCTACCCCACTACTAAGTGTCACGGAACCGGCGCTGCTTGGGCCTCCGGGGGATGGAATGCAGCAAGATGGGACGCTCCCCACAGGATTAGTGGGAGTCCCCGGAGCCAGGAGCTGCACAAGATGTTGTGAGGTTGCTTTGTAAGGCTGCACACGTCCTGCAGCTCTTCTAGCGTCTGCACACTCTGGTGTTTCTCCCTCCAGGACCCTATTTATAGGGGGAACTGGCTCAAAGTGACCAGTGGAGCTCCCCCTAGAGGCCTGGGGTGAAACAGGTGTTAAAGGTGTACTAAGGTGTTTTGTGAGTGATGCTTGCTGTTACTGCTCCATTCATGTCCCAAGGGTTCTGTGGTGCCCAACAGGGAGCCAGGGTGCCACATTTATACTTAACGTGTGATCAGCTTACTATATGAAATATCTATAAAATGTATCACTCCTATGTATTTATGTATACCTATATCATATCCATCTGTTATCTAGCTATGTATTATCTATTTATTTTAGATCTATTTATTTGTGCATCTGTCCATCTATTTTTTTTTTTCGCATTTTATACCTATGTATCTGTCTGTCTATCTATCTATCTATCAATTGCAAAATAAAGGCTGCAGCACACAAAAACGGATGATTTTAGCCTTTATTGGCTCTCTAAAACATTGGATTAGCGACATTTCGGTCAGCTAGTCACCTTCTTCCAGCCTATCTATCTATCTATCTATCTATCTATCTATCTATCTATCTATCTATCTATCTATCTATCTATCTATCTATCCATCTATCTATGTAAACTGAAAAAAGCTGCACAGCACTCGAGATATAGTGTGAACTGGTGCAAGCTGCGATGCTGGAAGAAACAACCAGAAAAAATTCACTGCAGCACTCAGTTACTACCAAACACGTACACATGCTAACAAGCGGTTTACATATGAGGAAAAGTTGTTAAAAACTTACGTTTTGTTTTTTTTGTTTTTTTAAAAACTCAATATTCTCATCTTTTTATTTACTAAGGTTCTTGGTACATATATTGGCCAATATCTGTTTGCTCATCAACCACTCCACGGTGACCTTAGATCTGATGAATCCTACACTGACATCCCTGTCCTCCTTGTAACTCCCTATCCCACTTCTAAGTGGGTGGACACCATCTCAATCAAAGACCATCTGGGGTCAATGAGGGTGTAAAGTGTAGCTGTGGAGCCAGCAACTCCACCAATTAGACATAAACTGTAAAAAACTGCACAGCACTCAAACCGCTTGTTAGCATGCGTACGTGTTTGGTAGTAACTGAGTGCTGCAGTGAATTTTTTCTGGTTGTTTGTTCCAGCATCGCAGCTTGCACCAGTTCACACTATATCTTGAGTGCTGTGCAGTTTTACTGGAAACTGTCGACGCCGAAGCCTAAATGGAAGGCCTGTGTCCGAAGAACTTAAATCAATGCGTGGAATAAGCACTTTGTCTCCTTTTGCTGATCCACTGATGACCCTTGCTTGAATTGGGTGGGAATGGAGTCCAGTAACAATAAGGTGAGTTCCATTACATAGACCATTTTTTGTATTTAGATTCTGAAGCATCATTACAATTGTTCCAACTTTTAGTTGTAGTCTGTGGGATGGCATTCCTGATGGCGTAAGACTATTTAAAAATTCAACTGGATAATGCTCTCTTTCATCTTCATTGTCTACATCCACTGAATCATCACTGTTGTACAGTTTATACTCTCCAGGCATTCTATCCATCACACTGGAACTTAGCAGAGCCACGTCATCGTTCTTGGGACAGAGAATTGCATGGGAAGAGGCCCTCTCAACACTGGTTTGGTCGTTCACATCGATTTCAATGCGATGTCCAAAAACATAAGTTACAATGCAGTCAGTGCACAGCATGTCTTCTGGTATTTCAATAATATCTACTCCAAGGTTGTATTCGTTGCTAAGTTCACCATTACCAAGTTTAAGAAGCCAATTGCTGTACTCTGGGTCTGAAGATCGCATGTTGTTAATTAGTTGGAATTGAGTAAACTGTTTCCAAAGATCAGCCATTTTTAAGCTTGACTCAATAACATCTGTTCTTGTTCCATTTGGTATGACTGGAAGGCATTGCCTAAAATCTCCACCAATGACAAAAACTTTACCTCCAAACGGAATTTCATTCTTTTCAGCAACATTTGTAGTCATGACTTCACGCAAAAGTCTGTCAATTAAGGTCAAAGCATATTTGGGTGCCATGGTGCACTCATCAAGTATCAAACGATGTGCGTTGTTTAACTGTTTTCCAGCAAATGTGTTTTGTTTTATTCTAGAAACGGAAATTTCGTTGACAGGAACTGGTATCCCAAAGAGTGAATGCATTGTGTGAACTCCTCGTAAAAGATTTGCTGCAATACCTGTTGTAGCCGATGGCAATACGACTTTTCCCAACCCTCTAACGTGATGCAATAAAACTTCATATGGGTATGTTTTACCGCTCCCTCCTGGACCGGCAATAAAGAAACATTTTTTCCTTGCATCTGCTTGGTTTTCTATGGCACTCACAATAGTATCATATGCAATACATTGTTGTTCATTTAAGGAGTTTATTTTCTGTGTTTCCAACAATAATTCATAAGCTTCATCATACTCTGGAAGTTGTGGAACTTGAGTTGCAGGCTGTGGCAAATTAAAGTCTGAAAATGTTTTTTCATGCAGTAGTAAGACATTTTGGACATCTCGCATGGCATAAGATTGGCAATTTTGACAATCTCCACTTTTGTTGTGAAGACGTAAGCAGTAATCCTCGATTAGATGTTCTTTGAAATTTGTCCAAAGTTGAGCGGGATTTGTAGGTGATCCAAAATCACAGATGTAGGCAAACAATTGGCGAAGTTGCTTAGGCATATGTAGGGTAACTACGTCTTCTAAAGTAAGTGTCCAAACAGTATCATCCAATAAAAGTCCTAAAGCCAAAGCTGCAGCTTTAAATGTATCATGCAATACTCCATTAACTGTTTTCAAATAATCATAACTTGTAGCTCCTTTGACATGCAGCAGTAACAGCCAAAGGCAATATCCTTCTTGATCCTTGACACTAACAGTATACATGCGTCCAATTATTTTGCTAACTCCTCGTCTTGGCTTCCAAGTTTTATTCCAAACGTAATGCTCTGGAATCTCGTGATACAAATACTGCCATGTGTTGTCACGTTGGTTCAGCAAAAACCATTCCATTAATTTTGACGTTGTGCTTAAAGTTTTTGAGACATCTTCGACTTGACAATTTTCATAGAAATAAAGATGTTGATTAGGTAAATGGATAGCTAAACGTATAATGGCATGGGACTGTGAATGCATTGGAAATGCAATTATCCTCCAAGCAGCTTCTGGAGCGCTCACATATCTTGAGTCAAGAAAAGTTGATTCATCGTGATTGACTGTTGTCTGTTGTATTTCAACATTAGCTTTGTCATGGCCCTTGTAGATGTACTTGAAAAGATATTTGACACTTTTTATTGAAGCGCAGATTTTTACATTGATGTGACAGTTGGAGCGTTTTGATAAGTACGGGTTGTATGTGACTATCCATGAGTTATTTATAATTTTTTTTTTGTGAACAATGTTATCAATGTGTGCTTGCCGGTAGGATGGGTGGGCCATGCAAGTCTTTAACAGTGTGCTGTTTTAACTCCTTTGGAAAGCCTTTAGTACACTTGTCGTTTTCCATGCATGGACTTTTTGGATTTGCTTCACCGCATGGACCATGAACCATATGAGAGATGACAATATCATACAGTTCAGGATATTTTTCTTGGTTAGAAATTTCAGCCCACACTATGTTGTCAATTTCTTCCTCTGTGCGAAACTTAGAATCCGCATCTAAGATAATAAGTATATGCGCATGTGGGAGACCTCGTTTCTAAAACTCAATGATGTGTACCATTGCTACAACTGTTCCAAAAAGGCCATTTTTAATATCTTTCAAAAGGCTGGTGAGTTTGAGTCGAAGTACGCGTGCAACTAAGCCTGACCTGTGTTCCACTTATTGCCAGGGTTCTAGATTTTCAGTAATTTCTGGCCATTTAGGATTACAGGTCATGTCACAAAAATGTCAGGTCTTCCATACTATGTGACTATTGCCATTGCATCTTGATAACGCTGTTGCATGTTGCGGGGGCTACCTTCAAACGACGACGGGAGAATTACTCTTTTTCCAATGGGAATTCTCTTTTGAATTGATTGGTTTTGCAAATGTTCTTGAAGAATGCAGTAGTCTTCAACTTTAAGTTGTTTTTGGTTCATTCGTATAAAATTTAGGCGATTAGCTTCAATTTTAACGTATGCATCGACTAAGTGTACTGTTGTGTCAGTTTGCCACTGTTTAAAACAGGATTGAAGTAATTTCGTACAGACAAAAGAAACCTGTAGTAATGCAGTTGTGTAATTTGCCATAAAGTGCCTCACTGGTGTAGGTTTTCATGCCACCCTTGATCACCTCTTGGAAAGAATAGTGGATACAGAAGAGCATCAAGGTTGCTGTGCAAAATGGTAATTCGCTGTGTCTTAGGAAGCAAAGGGTTATTAAGGTCTGGCTTAAGATGGACTAATATATCCCTTTGAAAAGGAGGCTCTCAATCATCGTTTTGAAAAACAACTGCAACCTCACTTACACGTGGTTTGTTATAACGTCGGGGATCTTGTGTACGTTCTTGTTTAATTGCCATGACAATAGAAGGCATTTCAGTCCCGTTTTGTATAGCCCTCTGTTGGTCCTCAGCTTCAACGACTTTTAGCATGCGATATGTGGCAGCAAATGGGCTGATTTGTTGTAAATGTACGGCAATGAGATTCAGCATTACACTTTTCGTTTTCTTTCAGAATCATCCATTGTTCTGTAGCCTCATTTGCATAAAGGATGTGTAATTGTGCAAATTTTGGTGATTGTCCTATTTCTGTGTAAAGTGTTCCAGTGCGGTGGTAGATCTGGCCATGAATTTTAAAACAATATGGTCCGAATCCAGGAGGCGGTGCAATGTTGGCACCAAATGAAGCAAACGCATGAGAACTGTTGATGCCTCTGATGTTGTCCATAAAATTTCTACTGTCTTGATGCGTTCCTTTCATCAATTGCTCAAACAGATCTGAGTAGTGAGGTCTCGGTAGCATAACTTTCCCTTTTTGGCAGCATTATACCCTTATAGTCAGATGGTTTTTCATCAATAAAATTGAGAGAGTTGCATGTAGAGCAAACTACATTCGTATTCTCACAGTAGTGTTGAATAATTGTCGTTTCATCATTTGTGACGTAACATGCAAGTTGTTGAATATTCTCCTGGGCTTGCCTTAGTTGGTAGAGCGTTTGTGTTGTATGAATGGCGCGAACATGTTGTTCTCTGTTTGCCCTGTCTTCTGGAGATTCATTCAGCCGACACTGTCTATGAGATTCAGCATCTTGGGCTTGTCTGGCAGCAGTTTGTTGTGGTGTCTCCTGTTGCCGACAACGTCTGTGAGACGCCACATCCTGGGCTTGTCTCACAGCTGTTTGTTGTGGTGTCTCTTGGTGTCAATGTTGTCGTCGCCTTGCTACTTCTGCAGCTTTTCTGTCATCGTCATGGCGTATTTGTGCTTACGACCAATTAAACCCATTGAATAAACGTGACTGAAGTAGTTCAGACTGTCACTGACACAACGTGTGAAGTGAATGTGACTGAAGTACAGCACACTATGACTGACAGACCTTGTAAACAGGAGTGAAGTGCATCACAGTATGAGTGGCAGACCTTGTAAACAGGAGTGAAGTGTGTCACACTATGACTGACAGATCTTGTAAACAGGAGTGAAGTGCATCACAGTATGAGTGGCAGACCTTGTAAACAGGAGTGAAGTGCGTCACACTATAAGCGGCAGTACCAATGTACCAAGCTGTGCTCCGCTTCGCTGATTGGTCGCGGCGACCAATCAGCGCACTTGGCGAGTGTTTTAAAATATGCTTTACTGATTGGTCGCTGCGGAGCACAGCTTGGCAGGGGTTTTGAATCCTGCGCCGCAGTATTCATATTTCCTGCCAAGCCACACCGCTTTGCTGGTTGGTCCCCGTCAGCCGCGGCGACCAATCAGTGAAGCATGTTTTAAAAGACGCACCAAGTGCACTGATTGGTCGCCGCGTTGACCAATCAGTGAAGCAGAGCACGGCTTGGCAGGAGTTTTTTTTTCTTTAAACAATTTGTTTTTATTGAGTTTTCCAACACAAAAAGTACATATATACAGTACATATATACATTCAGTGCAACAGTGCACAGATAGCTTGGCAGGAGTTTTGAATCCCGCGCCGCTAATTGGTCGCCGCTGACAGCGGCGACCAATCAGCGGCATGGGATTTATATTTCCTGCCAAGCCGTGCCCCTTCGCTGATTGGTCGCCACCAGCCGCAGCGACCAATCAGAGAAGTAGTGCGGCTTGGCGGGAGATTTGAATCCTGGCTGCCATATAGGAATACCCATAATGTGGGTGTTCCAATATGGCAGTCGGGGTACTACCGCTGCGAGCTGACACCGGTCATCTCCCGGCTGGCTTGCCGCGGACCTCTGTGCGGCAGTAGATCTCCCGACGATAGCCGCGGCCGGACGCATGTATCCCGGTGATGGCGACGCCGATGTGTCGCCAGGTTTCAGCTTGGCGTGAGTTTTGAATGTGCGCGGCTGTTTTGCATACGCTTTGCTCATTGGTTGCCGCGGCTGGGGGCGACCAATGAGTGCTGACGCGCGATTTTCTGGACAGACAGACACGATTAGGCAAATATATAGTAAAGTGTAGTGTGCAGCGGATTACACGTATACAATAATGTTCTTTTTTTGCTAGCACCTACACTTATAGGTGTGCTCGTCATCTTGTTAATATTATTGCGTTTTTTGACAGAGCACCCTACATCACCCCATAGCCAGTCCATTTTACCATCTAGTTCATTACCTTGTTTTATCAAGTCTTCAACCACACCCATACACGGAGGTTTTAAAATGCACCAAGAGGCACTTACATCCTCACATGCTTTTTTACACCGCAGACAGAGGTATACGGTAGGGACCCAATAAACATGAGAATACCTTGGCGCTGGTTATCGAGCTTATATGTAATGCATTACAAATTCTCATTTATTTCCATTGTATATTCTTAGCAGTTTCTGCATTTTCCTCATCCAAATTTGTACTAGCTTTATACACTTTTAGCCATTACGCTATACCTTATATACTCATATCTTATAATGTGTAGTGTGTAGCGGATTACACATATACAATAATGTTTTTTTCTTGCTAGCACCTACACTTATAGGTGTGCTTGTCATCTTGTTAATAATATAGGTCCACGAAATGGCGCTGTACAACAAAGGGTTGTCAGAGACTACATTTAATTCATGAGCCGGGGTCAGGAGAACCAGAAAGTCAAGACAGTTTACAGGAGAAGGCAAAAGAGAAGTCAGGTCACTGGCAAATGGTATAAATCCACGTAAGGGAATAAAGTCAGGCTGATTCAGGCACAGAGCACAGAGGGATCAGTCGTACACAGGCAGCAGCAAGTGTACGATTGACAGTGGATGGAGAAGCTAGCATGCTAAAGTAGAGGACTAATCAAGGGAAGTGAACACAGATGATTGCAGCACAGACCCAGCAAAACCAAAACAAATTGACAAATCCCACACAATAGTAACATAGCAGACAAGAGCACTGTGGAGATCGTGACAGTACCCCCTCTTCAAGGGGGGCCACCGGACCCCTGGTTTCCCAGGAAGTCTCTGATGAAAGGCCTGGACCAACCGATCAGACCTTAAAGAATGAGCAGGGTCCCAGGACTGTTTTTCGGGTCCATGCCCCTTCCAATGTACCAGATATTAAAGAGATTTCTGGACTATTTGGGAATCATTGATCCTTTGTACCTCATATTCCAAGCTTCCCTTAATAGACACTGGAGGAGTCAGGTGCGAGGGAGACCGAACAGGGGGGATAAATTCCTTCAACAATGAGTTGTGGAACACATTAGGAATACGGAAAGAACGAGAGAGTTTAAATTGAAAGGCAACTGGATTGACCACCTCCAGAATCTCATACGGACCAATGAATCTAGGACCCAATTTCAGCAAGGCCATCTTCAATCTATTATTCCTAGAAGATAGCCATACCTTATCTCCCACTTTGAAGGCGTCTCCTGACGAGTGCATCATATCAGCCTTCCGTTTCTGCCGATGCTGAGCCACCCCAATATTCTTTTTAACCTCCCTCCAGACATCCCCCAGTTCTTGAATGGTAACATCCACCCTAGACACCCAGAACTTATCCTGGAGAACTCAACAAAATGAGGATGAAACCCATAATTACAGAAAAACGGCAAGGATCCCATGGACTGTTTAATCTGACTGTTAAAGGCAAACTCAGCCAGAGAAAGTATTGATAACCTATTCTCCTGCTGATCGGCAACAAAACATTTTAAAATTTGTTCCAAAGACTGATATGTCCTCTCTGTCTGACCATTAGTTAGTGATAAGCAGAGGAAAAGGACAAATGAATCCCGAATTTTCTGCAGAAAGCCCTCCAAAATCTAGAGACAAATTTTACTCCCCTATGAGATACAATATTTAGAGGAATCCCATGCAATCGTAGCACATGAATAATAAACAGTTTGGAGAGAATTTCAGCATTGGGTAACTCAGATGATGGGACGAACTGAGCTTGTTTGCTGAATCGATCGACTGCCACCCAAATAGCAGTCATCCTTCCAGACAGAGGTAAATCTGAAATGAAATCCATGGACAAATTAGTCCATGGTCTTTCTGGAATTGGCAAAGGAGCCAATTCCCCAGCCGACCAGTAATGCTGTACTTTGGTGCGTGCACAAGTTTAACAAGCTGACACAAAATCTCTATCATCCTTATGCATAACAGACCACCAAAAGAGTCTAGCAACTTTTCTGGGTAGCAGTGACCCCAGGTTGACCACTCAACACAAAATCATGGAATTCTTGCAAAAGGCATAATCTGGGATACACAGGGAAAAACAACTTGCATGCAGCAGCATTGGAAGAAACCAAGGACTGAGCAGTACAGATTTCAGCTTCCAGCTCAGAGGAAACCATGGCCACAACAATACCCTGAGGAATATTGGAGGTTCTGGAGGAGACACAGAATCAAGACTACGAGACAGGGCATCTGCCCTCACGTTCTTAGACCCTGGTCTTAACGTAATAAAAAATTAAATCTTGAAAAAAAATAAGACCATCTGGCCTGTCTAGGTGTCAACCGCTTGGCAGATTCAATATAGGATAGATTTTTATATGCCCCTCCGAGATCCAGTTTGGAAAACCTTGTGGCTTCCGAAAGCTGGTTATATAGATTGGGGATATGTGGAAGCAGTCAAGTATTTTTAACTGTTATTTTGTTTAATTCTCGGAAATCGAGGCAGGGACGGAGACCTCCATCTATTTTTTTACCAAAAAAGAATTTGGCGGCTACCAGTAATGAGGAAGGACAAATATGATCTTTCTGTAAACTTTCGTTAATATAAACTTTCATGGCTGTCTGCTCAGGGCCAGTTAAGTTATACAAGCGAGCCTTGGGTAAATTGACATTAGGAATGAGATTAATAGCACAGTCTTGGGACGGTGAGGAGATAAGATCTGACTCTTTTTCCGAAAAAACATCTCTAAAGTCTTTCAGCAAACATGCACAGATTTAAGACATTTTTCAATACAATAAGGACCCCATTTGACAATATTTTTCAGATTCTAGTCAATGATTGGTTGTGCATACGTAGCCAAGAAATACCCGACACAATTCCAGCAGGTAAATTGTCAAAAACATAACAGGAGATTAGTTCTGTATGAAGAGACCTCCACCTTGAGTGTGAACTCCACCATAACTAACTGAACTAGGTTTTTGAGCAACAGTGTGCTATCAATGGCCACGATTTTAATAGGACTTTGTATCTAACTATCCCTAATCCTAACTTCATAAGAAATCCCAAATCAATTAAATTAATTTTGAAAGAGAAGTTCTCCATTCAATAACACTTTATCGGAGGAGTAAAAGGGTACCTGTAAGTCTGGGTGACCTCCTCGACAATGACCCATTCCTAAGAGTTTCCTGAATGCTTGTTCGCTGCAGGTCGTGCCAAGCAATCCTTTAATAAATGTCCAGTTCGGCCACAATAGAGACAAACACCAAGTTCCAGACGGCGTTTCCTCTCATTAACCCTTAAAGGGATCCTGTCACCTCCAAAACGCCTCCTAAACTATCAAAACAGGTCCCTGCAGCATCCTATCACTAATCTCACACTCCTTTTGTCTCCTAAAAGCATTCTGTGAAAGTGGAGAAAAAACGTTTTAGGCTGGCTTCACATTAGCGTTCCCCTCCGCAGCATTCTGTGGAGGGGTCCGCAATGTGTGCGCAGCGGCCGCCAGCTCCTATCTTTATAATGGAAGCGCACGGTGCTGCGCTTGACAGCACATGACCGTGCGCACCCATTCACTCCTATATGTGATCTGTGCGCAGGCGGATGCCTGCGTACAGATCATACACTCTCGTCCGCACCAGGGACGCGACATGTTGCGTCCCTGGTGCGGGCGAGAGTGTGTGATTTGTGCGCAGGCATCCGCCTGCGCACAGATCACATATAGGGGTAAATGGGTGCGCACGGCGGTCTGCAAGCATCTGCAGACACACCGTGCGCTCCATTATAAAGATAGGGGCTGTGGTCTGCATGCAGAGGCTTGCAGATGCCTCCGCAGAACACTGCGGAGGCATCTGCAAGTGTGAAGGCAGCCTTAATACTCACTCATTAGTGATTATAATTAGCAGGGGCTATATTCTTTAGTCACCAGGGCGGGTTGTTAAGCAGCTCCAGGATCCAGCCCTCTCTTTGTCTGTGCTATTGTGAAACTGAAACTAAAGGCAGGACTAATGATTTGCATTCTGTGAGTGATAGAGAGGGGGAGGGCAATGCCTGTACATCACGGCAGAACACACAGAGACAGGGTGGATCCCTGGGGCTGTAAAACAGCCAGCCTTGGTGACTAAAGAATAGTCACTCTGCTAATTATAATCACTAATGAGTAAGTATAAGACGTTTTTATGCACTTTCACAGGATGCTTTTAGGAGACAAAAGGAGTGTGAGATTAGTGAATGGATGCTGCAGGGACATGTTTTGCTAGCTTAGGAGGCGTTTTGGAGGTGACAGGATCCCTTTAAGCTGGCAGCTCCAACCTCCATATGTTCAATCTCAGGTAAATAAACAGGCCAGGTAGACAAAATGGAACCTCTTGTTGAGCCTCGTGTCTCTCCTGTATCCTCTGATCATTGCGGATAGCCTGAGTCATAGCCTCCGCCAAACAACCAGGTGGAGCATTTAGAGCCAGATCATCCTTTAGAGCAGGGGTCGCCAACCACCGGTCCGCGGCCCAGGACCGGGCCGTGGGGGTCTTTGTGCCGGTCCGCGGCGTCCTGTCGGCTTCCCCCTGTTATATCCCCGCCCACCGCGCCCGTCACCTGCTGCATTACACTGCTGAGGTCTCTGCCTCAGCTGCTTAGTTATACGAGGGGAGCTGTCGGACAATCAGTGCAGCAGCCATACCCTGATTGGCCGACTACTTCGCTCGTATAACTAAGCAGCTGAGGCAGAGACCTGCCTGGAATTTCATATCTCGCGCTATTTCCAAGCGCATCACGTGACGCGCTTGGAAATAGCGCGAGATATGAAAAAAACTCCGGCCACGTCTCTGCCTCAGAGTCAGCTGCTTATACTGCCTGCACCAGAGGTGAGCTTCAGCTTAAGAGCCGCTCTCTCTGTGTGTGGGCAATGACTGAGTGAGGGGCATATTCAGGAGTCAATGTGTGTGTGGGCAATGACTGTGTGTGTGTGTGTATGGGGGGGGTTATACAAGGGGCAATGGCTGAGTGTGGGGGGTATTCAAGGGTTAATGTTTGTGTGGGCAATGACTGTGTGTGTGTGGGGGGGTTATACAAGGGGCAATGGCTGAGTGTGGGGGTATTCAGGGGTCAATGTGTGTGTGGGCAATGACTGTGTGTGTATGGGGGGGTTATACAAGAGGCAATGGCTGAGTGTGGGGGGTATTCAAGGGTTAATGTTTGTGTGGATAATGACTGTGTGTGTGTGTGGGGGGGTTATACAAGGGGCAATGGCTGAGTGTGGGGGGTATTCAAGGGTTAATGTGTGTGTGGGCAATGACTGTGTGTGGTGTGTGTGTGGGGGGGTTATACAAGGTGCAATGGCTGAGTTTGGGGGGTATTCAAGGGTTAATGTGTGTGTGGGCAATGACTGTGTGTGTGGGGGGTTATACAAGGGGCAGTGACTGAGTGTGGGGGGTATTCAAGGGTTAATGTGTGTGTGGGCAATGACTGTGTGTGGTGTGTGTGGGGGGGTTATACAAGGGGCAATGGCTGAGTTTGGGGGGTATTCAAGGGTTAATGTGTGTGTGGGCAATGACTGTGTGTGTGGGGGGGTTATACAAGGGGCAGTGGCTGAGTGTGGGGGGTATTCAAGGGTTAATGTGTGTGTGGGCAATGACTGTGTGTGGGGGGTTATACAAGGGGCAATGGCTGAATGTGAGGGGTATTCAAGGGTTAATGTGTGTGTGGGCAATGACTGTGTATGTGGGGGGTTATACAAGGGGCAATGACTGTGTGGGGATTATTCAAGGGTCAGTGTGTGTGTGGGTTGTACAAGGGGCAACGTCTGTGTGTGGGGAGTATTCAGGGGTCAGTGTGAGTGGGGGATTGTACAGGGGGCAGTATGCCTGTGTGGGGATTATACAAGAGCAGTGTGTGTGTGTGGGGTTATGCATGGGGCAGTGTGTGTGTGTGGGGATAATTTATGCTATATGGAGGGATATGACGCTGCATTATATTATATGAATGGATATGAGGCTGTATTATACTTTATGGAGGGCTGTGATACTGCATTATACTATATGGAGGGCTGTGAGGCTGCATTATACTATGTGGAGGGCTGTGATGCTGAATTATACTATATGGAGGGCTGTGAGGCTGCATTATACTATGTGGAGGGCTGTGATACTGCATTATACTATATGGAGGGCTGGGAGGCTGCATTATACTATGTGGGGGCTGTGATGCTGCATTATACTATATGGAGGGCTGTGAGGCTGCATTATATTACATGGAGGGCTGTTAGGGGATATTGCGGGCTGCATTGGGTTGATAGTGATATTGCGGGCTGCAAAGGGATGATAGGGATATTGTGGGCTGCAAGGGGATGATGGGGATACCATATTGGGGGATAGAAAATAAGACATCCCCTGAAAATAAGATGTAATGCATCTTTCGGGGAAACAGGGTACTAAACCCCACCCCTTCTTCATAGCCCCGCCCCATAAGATCAAAGCCCCGCCCCGTCGGGCCCCGGAAAAATGGTCTTGCATGAAGCCGGTCCCCGATGCAAAAAAGGTTGGGGACCCCTGCTTTAGAGACTCCAAAAGACCCCTGAGGAATTGACATCTGAGAGCTGGGGTACAAAGACAGTGGGGTCATTCTTCATCAATGGAAACCCCAATGCTACTGGATATCTGAAATTGCTACATGATTCAGATTTTCAGTGGCATTGAGGTTTCCACTGATGAAGAATGATCCCACTATCCTTGTACCCCATATACCACACCATACCATCAATTTTTGTGTTCCAACAGTCTTGGAGGGATCTATCCACTGTGGGTTATTGTCAGACCAATAGCGCTGGTTTTGTTTGTTAACTTCACCATTCACAAAAAAGTTTGCCTCATCACTCATCTGAAGGCAATTGTCTGTTCTGTGAAGATACAGTTGTGGCCAAAAGTATTGACACCCCTGCAATTCTGTCAGATAATACTCAGTTTCTTCCTGAAAATGATTGCAATCACAAATTCTTTGGTATTATTATCTTCATTTAATTTGTCTTCAGTGAAAAAACACAAAAGACAATGAAGCAAAAAGCAAAACATTGATCATTTCATATAAAACTCCAAAAATGGGCCAGACAAAAGTATTGGCACCCTCAGCCTAATACTTGGTTGCACAACCTTTAGCCAAAATAACTGCGAACAACCGCTTCCGGTAACCATCAATGAGTTTCTTACAATGCTCTGCTGGAATTTTAGACCATTCTTCTTTGGCAAACTGCTCCAGGTCCGTGATATTTGAAGGGTGCCTTCTCTAAACTCCCATTTTTAGATCTCTCCACAGGTGTTCTATGGGATTCAGGTCTGGACTCATTGCTGGCCACCTTAGAAGTCTCCAGTGCTTTCTCTCAAACCATTTTCTAGTGCTTTTTGAAGTCTATTTTGGGTCATCGTCCTGCTGGAAGACCCATGACCTCTGAGGGAGACCCAGCTTTCTCACACTGGGCCCTACATTATGCTGCAAAATTTGTTGGTAGTCTTCAGACTTCATAATGCCATGCACACGGTCAAGCAGTCCAGTGTCAGAGGCAGCAAAGCAACCCCAAAACATCAGGGAACCTCCGCCATGTTTGACTGTAGGGACCATGTTCTTTTCTTTGAATGCCTCTTTTTTTCTCCTGTAAACTCTATGTTGATCCCTTTGCCCAAAAAGCTCTACTTTTGTCTCATCTGACCAGAGAACATTCTTCCAAAACATTTTAGGCTTTCTCAGGTAAGTTTTGGCAAATTCCAGCCTGGCTATTTTATGGCTCGGGGTAAGAAGTGGGGTCTTCCTGGGTATCCTACCATACAGTTCCTTTTCATTCAGACGCCGACGGATAGTACGGGTGGACACTGATGTACCCTCGGACTGCAGGGCAGCTTGAACTTTTTTGGATGTTAGTAGAGGTTCTTTATCCACCATCCGCACAATCTTGCGTTGAAATCTCTTGTCAATTTTTCTTTTCCGTCCACATCTAGGGAGGTTAGCTACAGTGCCATGGGCTTTAAACTTCTTAATGACTCTGCGCTTGATAGACACTGGAACATTCAGGTCTTTGGAGATGGACTTGTAGCCTTGAGATTGCTCATGCTTCCTCACAATTTGGTTTCTCAAGTCCTCAGACAGTTCTTTGGTCTTCTTTCTTTTCTCCATGCTCAATGTGGTACACACAAGGACACATGACAGAGGTTGAGTCAACCTTAATCCACGTCAACTGGCTGCAAGTGTGATTTAGCTATTGCCAACACCTGTTAGGTGCCACAGGTAAGTTACAGGTGATGTTAATTAGACGAATTAGAGAAGCATCACATGATTTTTCTAACAGTGCAATACTTTTGTCCACCCCCTTTTTTATGTTTGGTGTGGAATTATATCGAATTTGACTTTAGGACAAATCTTTTTGTTTTTTTCATTGAAGACAAATTCAATAAAGATAATTACCGTATACCAAAGAATTTGTGATTGCAGTCATTTTCAGGAAGAAACTGAGTATTATCTGACAGAATTGCAGGGGTGTCAATACTTTTGGCAACAACTGTATGAGATGTGCAGCATCTGAAAGAACGGATACTGGAAGCCTGTGCTAGCATTTCTTCTGCAATGTTGCTATCAGTGTGTCAAGAGTGGGAGAAGAGGGTTGCATTGACAATCCAACACAATAGGCAACATTTTTAACACGATTCATAATTGGTCATAAACTTGTAAATAACTCATGAAATAATAAAGTTATGTTAAAGGGAACCTGACCTTTAAAAATGAGCCCCCAGGCTCTTTTAACCTGTCCCTGCACCATGGTAATCCATTTCTATCCATCCCTTTGTGTCCATAAAGCACTATTGTATAAAGTTTATAAAAGTTATTTTTTTACCTGTGGATCTGCAGCTTCTCATTACATGTGAAGCCGCAAAAGGCGGTCTTTTGTGCTTCTCCCCGCCGCTGGCATGTTAATTATGCGCCCATATGGGCGTGCTATAGAGCAGAGACTGTGCTTGTGCTGCAAGGGGGCGGTAACGGCGATATGACGTGATTTTCATCATATCGCCTTTACCGTCCCCTTGCAGCACAAGCTGCAGATCCACAAGTAAAAAAAGAATTTTTATAAACTTTACAATAGTGCTTTATGGACACAAAGGGATGGATAGAAATGGATTACCATGGTGCAGGGACAGGAGCCTGGGGGCTCATTTTTAGAGGTCAAGTTCCCTTTAAAACCAAGCTTACCATTGTTTTTCCTATGAAATTCTCAATAGGTTTGATGTGTCTCATGACCCTCTTCCCATTGAAAAAAATAAAGTTGGATCCAAAATTGCCAACTTCAAAATGGCCACCATGGTCACCACCCATCTGGAAACGTTTTCCTCTCCCATATACTCCATATACTAATGTGCTATAAACAGAAAGTTGATATCACCAACCATTTCCATTTTATTTAGGTTCATCCATATAAATGGCCCACCCTGTATTAGGCTACGTTCACATGCTGCGCTTTTTTCGCACTTTTTTGAACGCACTTTTGCTCCAAAAGTACATCTGCATTTGTGTTTGCTGGTAAAGTTAATGTAAATTCACTTTTGCCGTGCAGTCGCTGCGTAAATATACGCTGCGCTTTTATGGGAGAAAGCAATGAATGTCAATTCTTTACGCAAGTGCGCCCATGCTGTTACCCCATAGGAGCCATTATACCCGCTGGAATTACGCATCACTGTTCAGACAATGCACAATTCCAGCACGTATAATGTCGGGCGCAGGAAGAGAAAGAGGATGTGATGTCACACGGGGAGAAAGAATCTTGTGTTCCTCCCCCCGTGTGACATGTTCCTTTCGCTTAGCAGAGTATGTGCGGCAGCTGCTGGCTGCCTGTACATTCGCCTTAAGCAAAATGAAAAGTGAACAGTAGAAGATAAAATAAAAAAATCCTCATATCTCCGCAGACACGTCAGATCACCTGCAGCATCTCCCGATAATCAGCTGATCGTTAAGTCCGAGGATAGTGAAAAGCTAGCTTTTTCCTGCCGGCTGGTTTAAACGATCAGCTGATAGTGTTAAAAAAAAATGATGTGGGCTTTGCCCTATTTTTGTGTCCAGCGAGGTACAGCTAGGCAGCTGGGGCCTGGAATCTGCAGCGAAGGGTGGCCCAAGCTTTCCGGGCCCCCCACGCTGAGAACTGCAGTCCACAGCCACCCCAGAAAATGGCACATTCACAGAAGTGCCATCTTCTGGCGCTGTATCTGGCTCATCCAGGGCCCTGGTGCGGTGGCTCACTGAGTAATAATGGGGTTAGGGCCAGATTTGAATTATCAGCTAGCCCTAAGCCCGAAATTCATGGGGTCATGCCAATATTACACATGACCACCATGAATTTCTAGTAATCATATAAAAAAAACACAACATAGAGAAAAAGATTTTTATTAGAAATAAAACACAACACAATTAGTGACTCTATATTTATTGAAGAAAAAAAACTATGACGTAGTCCAGAGGAGATCTTCAGTTCTATATCTCTACCAGCTGATACACACGTCTGCTGGTAGAGATGTATCAGGCACAGCCTACACCCGGCCGTGGGAAAGTTCATCGGAGTTCACGCCAGAGCTGCGTCAAGCGTGAACTCTAATGAACTACGGGCGAAACGCTCAGCTTATGTGTAACTTGACACATCAGATGATTGCTACTGGCCAGATGAGTCAGGTCCTTGCAGCGATCGGACGTCTTCCCCTTGTGTCCAGGGACAGCCGGCAGAGAAATATTTTATTTTTAAATCCTTTTGTTAACTTTTATTTTGCTTTCGCAGTGTATGTAGATACACAGCGAAAGCGAAACTACAGCCCTGACATGTCACCCTGGAGGGGGAACACAGAACTCTTCCTTCCCCTGTGTGACATCACTTCCTCCTGCGCTTTTAGGGGAAAAATGTGGCCGTAAAAAAAAACATGGTGTGTGAACGCACCGCATTTTTTTTACCGGCGCTCGATAGCGCAGCCGCAAAATGTTGGTAAATACGCCCGCACAAAAAAGCACGGGAAATACGCTATGTGTGAACGTAGCCACGCTTGCTGAGGCATCTTTCACTGATGAACATTGCAACTGCCAGATTATCCATTCTGTATACTCCAGTGTTTAGTCTCTTTACTGTAATGAGAAGACAGGAAATGACATCAAGGACCCTTTTTTTTAAACTTTTTTTCACAAAACTTTGTTTCACTGTCTTTGTAGTGTACAATGCAGGAAAAAAAGCATGCAGCAAAAAACGCAGTGTGTGAATGCAGTGCATTTTTCTTACCATTGTAAAAATATGCATGAGGAAACTGCAGAAAATACACGCCCATAAAAAAAGCAGCAAATATGCAGTGTGTGAATGCAGCCTTACAGCCAAAATGGTGCTCCAAAATTCAAATAGCGCTCCTTCCCTTCTGAGCTGTGCACGTAAAGTTGTTTTCCCGCACATATGGGGAAACTATACGTACATATATACGGGAACTCAGATGAAATTACAGAACTAATTGTTTGGTCCATTTTCTTCTGTTGACCTTGTGTAAATGAAAATTTGGGGCCAAACCAACATTTTTATGGGAACGGTCTTTTTTCATTTTCACATCTCAACATTATGACGTTCTGTGAAGCACCTGGAGTTCATGATGCTCACCACACATCTAGATAAATACCATGAGGGGTCTACGCTCCAAATGAGGTCACTTGTGGGGGTTTCAACTATTTAAGCACATCAGGGGCTCTGCAAACACGATATGGTGTCAACTATGGATTCCGGCTAATTTTGTGCTTGTCTAAGGGCACCGTCACACCTGGACATATCGTCAATGCGTCGCCTAATGTAAATGGGCGACGGCGACACGTCTGAGTGATCGCCTGGTTTCACATCAGAGCTGTGAAACCAGGCGACCATTCTTGGGCGATGTGTGCTCATCGCCCTGTGTAACATCTCATGAGCGATGTCAAGGGCGACAGCACACATCGCCTATACCATTCCGGTAGGCGTTTCAGGGCGTATTTACTAGCTCTGGCGGACTACGTGGATTGGTGGCAGCTTAAGCGTTCCGATTGGTTGTTTTGTTCCTTGGCGCCATATTTGATGATGTGTGCGTCCAAAGGTGTATTACCCAGGAGCGTACATACTGTACAGTAGCGCATTGATGTCGCCTCTGTGTTTACGGTTGTGTTCAAAAGTGCAGAGATGTGCCACAAATGTGTGTTAACAGAAACACAATTGTCATTACATCCCAACTAATGTCTGCATGAGCGCTGTAGTGGCAGCCTTCCTGTAGTGCATGACGCAAAAGCATACAGTGAATCCTGTGGCTTTTGCGGCGCCTCTGGGCCCTCGTCAACATGTGACATCTCACCCGTGCGTTCATTCGCCAGAACGTTGTCAATCTTTTGGGGCCACCTTCCTGGTGCTTTCCCTTCCCCTGCAGAATAGTAAAAATGGCGGCACCCAGGCGAGCTGCAGTGTGGGGAGAGCCTGAGCTCCTTATTTTAATTGATGTATGTGACACCAGGGATTACTGGTGTCACCAGCACCACACCCATCCATGCCTCCACAAGGCCTGTGGAGGGTGCAGAGGCGTCTGGAGAGGAGGTTGGGGGTTGTGCGCAGTCCAAAGCAGATCTGCAAGAAGATCACAGATCAGAAATTCAAGACGCCTGGGCGCATCAACAGACTGCATGCCTGGATTGGCCAGATGAGTGGTGAGTAGCCTGACAACATACACATACCCTTCTATGTAAAGAAAGACATATTAAGCCCAGCACATGCCACTGTACACCCCAACATATATAGGGGCAATGTATGTGAGAGTTTCTTCATCACTCTGCAGTTGCAGGATCATCTTCCTGCCACATCCACCCTATAGTCCCCTGTAACCTATGTGTGTACTTTACATAGCCACATATTGTCATATGTTTACCCTACCCACATATGACATTATGTTGGCCTATCCTGCCCTTCTTTCAATCTCACTCATCCTGACCTAATGCACTTCAAACAGCACTGTTTATTAAGTCCCCACATATCTGGCCATGTTGTTATTGTGACAAAGTATGTTGTCGCCTCAACAGGTAGTGACAGAAGGGCTGAGCATCCCCCATCTCCTGCTGTAGGACCACCACAGAGCCAACCAGTCTCGCCGGTCGAACGCCACCAGGAACGCCACCACATCCACAAGGGCCCACATCACCCCACAGTTCAAGACCATCTGGCTCAGAGGGGACCCCAAGGGCTGCACCCACCCCACCCTTGGAAGGAGAGATATCAAGTGGTGCCAATTCGGCACAGTGGTCCCCTCAGGACCCCACAAATGGCCAAGAAGGTGTGTGTAATGTCAATAGTACTCATATATACTGTGCACGATATGTGTCTTTCTGGGGTTTTTCCCCTTAATTGGTATGTCGGGACCTTTGTTATGGCCTAACAAATACACATATGCTAATCTGATTACAGATAACCCCAGCCAAGGGGTGGACTGGGAAATAAGCCCCTCAACATCCCCACCCCCCAAATGGTGGCTCCCCAGCCCCCTGGTAAGTGCAAACACTTCTATAAGAAAACACACCTGCTATGTGTCCTAAACATGTTGCTGATGTTGTGTATACTCTGTAGGTGGCCCATCCCTGCAGGACCTGGAGGCGGCCCATGAGGAAGCGGCGTTGAAGCTGTCTCAATTGGCCCATCTCATAGAGCAGTACAAGCATGCCCATCCCACCTCTGCCCCTCTAGAAGGCCAGCCTCATACGCACGTGTGATGTGTGATTTAAAAAAATTAACCAAGTGTTTGGCATTTTTATAAAGAGTTTTTGGATTTTAAGGACCCTGTTGGTCCACTGTTGTAATTAAAAATACAGTGTTTTAAAGCATGTACACTTGTTAATTGTTTTTGTGAATGTATGTATATGTTTAATATTTGTTACCCCTGTAACGGGATTTAACCCCATACCATTATACGTAAGAAAGGTTGAGACGATACCACAAGTACATATTTGTGTCCACAAATGTGTTTATTTGTCACAAACATTTGGGACACTAAAAATCTGGCTCTATACAAAAACACATCCCACACATGGGAAGACATTTCACCAAATATGTTTTTTGGTTATAGTGAAATAAAACAAACATAACAAACAAATTGCTGACACCCGAACCGGAACGCAGAAAAGAAATAATAAGCCGAAAAAAAAAAAAACGCCACATATGGGTGAGTGGCTCACCGGGGCCCACTCCGCTGTCTTGAGTGTCTTCTGGAATGTGAGGGCCCTGCCTCCTCCGATGATGACGATCGGCGGTGATGTTGCTGACGGTGTCTGTAGGGACTCCCACGAAACCTTTCACGGTCACGGCTGTGAGAGGCCCTAGATCTCCCATGCCTTCGGGAGGGGGAGCCTCCAGTCTGCTGGGCACGAAGAGGAGGCAGGTTCCAGGACTGCGTGGTCCCATCATCGGCGGCATCGAGGGCATGGTGGATCACCCTCTCCACAGCCAACCGTGTGTCCCTGTCCATCCGAGCCAGCCGCTCAGACAATAGATAGGCAATGCCACAGATAGGTTGATCATCCAGGTGGCTCAGGACCCTGGACGCCCAAGTGCCCAGCTCGGATTGTGGTGGGGCCGGTTCGACTCGTTGGCGCCTGACAACAGGGAAGGCCGTGGTGGCCTGATCCCCACTGGCAGCTGGCATCACATTCTCGGCCACTGTAGAGGGCTGTGTGTCTTCCATGGGGGCCTCTGGTTGGCTCTCTTCCAGGTCAGGAGTGTCCTGTCAAGTCACAATACAACATGTGTCACAAATAGCAGACATACGCCTCAAATTGCCTACACTACATCATTATGTGTTGTGCAACATGTTTTAAAGCCTTCAAAAAGAAGTGTGTCCTGCTTTAGCCAGCACTATTTAAATGTGTGGGGCAAAACAATTGTCACTGTCCTCACAAAATATTTATGTGTGGTGGGCCATATGTGTTTCCCCAACTTACTACATGATAATGGCCAACTCCCCTGGCCCCTACAGTACTACCCATTGTGTAGTTAAAGATGGGTCACCCCAAGCTGCTTTGCTATATGTTAATACAACTACACCCCTAATTAATCACAACATTGTTGTAGTCATCCCAAATTGTAAATTGCAACGCATCTCTTGTGGCGGAGCCATGGCTTGGGGAATGGCCAAGGAGAGTCGTGCACTCCGCCTGCTGGACAGTGTTCGTAAAGGAGCACCTTGGTCCAGGGTGAACAGGAGGAGGCCATAATACCACAGCTGCGGTCGTCTGGCCTCCTCCATGCCCATCTTGGCCTGTCGGTCCAGCAGTTTTTCGTGCTCCTTTCTGAACACTGTCTGCAGGCTTTTGATTTTCTTTTTCACAAAACACATATTTACAGCCAAATTGGGCAGCATCCGCTGCGATAGTGCCAACAACTCTCCATAGGCCGCCCTCTTCACCACCCGGTTTCTATATTCGGGTAGTCTGGTCCGCCACAGACACTCCTTCTCCTCGTAGAGCTTAATGAGCTCCCGGACAAAGTCATGGTCATGTTCATCAGCCATCTGAAACAATAACAAACACTATGTCAGCTACACAGACAGATGTTTGAGCATGTACAGCCAGCAGCAATTACACATTTCATTGATGATGATGATGATGAAAGCCATATCAAAACCACCTGGACTCCACAACACTCCCATATTTAACCATGCCCTCCAGCTACATGTGTCTCCTGGCGTTGGCTTCCAGGAACACAATATTCACTATGTCCTACAAGATGTTGGCTGGTTATTGTAACACTATAATAAAGCACACTATATAAAGGTCTGCTGCAAAAACACTGGCAAGCCACAATTGCATCCACACAGATTTGTCTGGGTTCAGATTGTGGACCACAGTGCTGCAGACACAATCTGAAACGCTCGATAAAGTGTACGAAAGATCTCTACCAACTTGAGGGATATTTAAAAAGGTGAAAACTTTATTAAATTTCTTTAAAATAGTGTGAAACCCATTACAAAAGGCAAACAATATATACAAATATAAATACAATTATTCTGAACCATGAAAGGATCATATCATATCAAGGACAATGCATAGAATGTTGCATTACTGTTATGTTTATGGTATTCTTATATAGTGGTCAGTTGATGTCTCATTGACCCCTATAGGTAATAAACAATGAGGTATTTTTTATCTCGATAGTGCAGAGTCAAACAGATTTTATTATACAGTATAGTCCAACTTAACTCAACAAAGACTGGAGAGAAGTTGACGTCCTTGTGCCTTTCAGGATAGGTCCAGATATGTGAACATTAAAATAAGGATTATTACTCCAGGCTTGACGCGTTTCGCCTCTATATTTTCGAAGAGGCTCATCAGAAGAAAAAGGAGCTGGCATACACTGGGATTTGGATGCCTGTTACTTTTGTCCCAGGTGACTACGTACTCCAGACCAGGATATTATATCCCAAGTGATAAATGGAAAAATAGAAGCATCCTGACAACATAAAGGCAGATAGTCATCATCAGGTTAGGAGCTGGCTTTCATAACCATCATATCCAGTGCAAACAGAGTCCTGGCTGGAGTGACAGGCAGACTGTGTATGCCAGCTCCTTTTTCTTCTGATGAGCCTCTTCCAAAATATAGAGGCGAAACGCGTCAAGCCTGGAGTAATAATCCTTATTTTAATGTTCACATATCTGGACCTATCCTGAAAGGCACAAGGACGTCAACTTCTCTCCAGTCTTTGTTGAGTTAAGTTGGACTATACTGTATAATAAAATCTGTTTGACTCTGCACTATCGAGATAAAAAATACCCCATTGTTTATTACCTATAGGGGTCAATGAGACATCAACTGACCACTATATAAGAATACCATAAATGTATTTTTTATTTTTATCTTGTAAGAAAAGCCAAAAGTGTCTGAGAAAAGAATCAAACATAACAGTAATGCAACATTCTATGCATTGTCCTTGATATGATATGATCCTTTCATGGTTCAGAATAATTGTATTTATATTTGTATATATTGTTTGCCTTTTGTAATGGGTTTCACACTATTTTAAAGAAATTTAATAAAGTTTTCACCTTTTTAAATATCCCTCAAGTTGGTAGAGATCTTTCGTACACTTTAATAACTAAACTACCTCCTAATCATTTGACAAAGTTTTTTGTAAAAATAGACGCTCAATAAAGTGCCAAAGCTGGAGGCTATACACATCCAAACGGATGCTCACTGTGGCTTGGAACATAACTTTAATTATGAACATTATTACACATATTAATGATTGGCCAACACATGTATGAGGCCCTTTATGAAAGCCAATTGAATCTACAAGGCCAAAATGCAGCAGAGACACATATATTTTACTACTACATCAGCACATAATGTCAATCTACCCCCAATGCAACAGAGTAAAGATTGCCCATAATAACCATCAAAAAAAACCTACCGTAATCCTGGGAAGACACTGAAGAGGTGTTCACAGTGCAGAGGTAGCAGTGCAGAGAGCTCACTGGCGCTGTGTCCTGTACTGCACTTGGAAACACAATGAAGGATTTTCAGGCAGGTGTTTATTAAACATCCATAACCAGAACGCAGGTGAGATCAGAAGCCTCATCAGTGTGTGATGGTGGGTTTACACACACCAATTTATCTGTTCAATGTCTGAACCAATCTCTGGTTGCAGTGAAATCATGGATACATTGCTCCATGTTGTACACAGCCACAAAATGGAGCAATTTATCCATGATTTCACTGCAACCAGAGATTGGTTCAGATATTGAACAGATAAATTGGTGTGTGTAAACCCACCATGACGCCATGGAGGAGCCTGATTGTGCACATGGGTAAGGTGCGCCATGATTGGCTGTGCGTGAACAATCATCGATGCACCTGCGTCATGTGTGTTTCCAGCGCACACAATGTTGATGTAGGTATGGCCACAATGTCACAATTCTGTAGCGCCATGTAGCATGAATACTGCAATTATGTGTTTCTGAGCTGTTGCGTTGTGAAACATAGCGGAACTGACTGGCTTTGTTTGACGCACATGTGTTTAGTAACGCATTCATTATTCATTAGTATTAATATTATTCATTCATATTATTATTATGAACCTCGGGTTTTTGGTATCTTGAATGCAGAGTTGCTTCAAAGGCCGTGCCTGAATTAGATTTTACAGGTTCTGTATATCTAAGTAAGACCCCCATATGTCTATTAATCCGAGAATGGATCTGGGACTCATATTTATCAAGTAGTCAGTATTACATGGCTAGTTTATCTTTATAATGATGGTGACGGTATGAATGTAGGGTGGGGTATGGTATATTCATAATACCACTAAAATGCCGTCCTAAGCAACCTCTGTTTATATTCATGATCTCCCTAGATATCCCTAGGGGGTACAGGCGTTACAAAAGTGCTAAGTGTAGTGATAACTATGAGATGCTGGAGGGGTTCCCCCCTTTTTTTCCCGCTCTCTCATAAGTGCTACCCCTCTTGTCATCAGATGATGAGATCAGGATTTTCCCGCTTAGTTATGGCCATTTCTGTGGTTGTCTGATGTCTTGGAACTAATGTTCATTTGCATGCACATCTTACAATATAAAGTGACCTGACCGGAACCTTTGTTAAAGTATTTTTGTTCCCGGGTGAACAATATAGTGGGTGCACACCTCCTCTAGTGGGACATTTTATCCTAATGGACCCGGAGGTCATGTGATCGCTGTTTGTGACATACTTCCGGTTTGTGGAACGCAAACCGGAAGTGAAACGCCGCAATTTGGAACGCACGCCGACGCCACCCCCTTTTCTGATTCATTACACCAGAGGGTTTATAAGGGAGGAATGGACAGAGGTAATGGCCGCCATTTATTGAGAAATACAGAGGGGTGGAGAAGGGGATTTATCAGGACCCCACCCTGGGCGACCAGAGGCTGTATTGGAGGCCTCATGGAGAAGGCATTTCACTCCTGAGGAACCCACCAGGACATCATTTGGTTGGGGGAAACGCATCGAGTGAGCTATCCTCTGCAGGATGAGATGAGTATAACCATTACCTACATGGTCTAAAGTGTTAACCATTTCCCTGCCTGACAATTGGTCCCCTTTTGGTATGATTCACGTAATTGGGGTTAAGGTGTGACTACTGAGCACAGTTGAGTCTGGTATCCATATGGGTCTGTTTTATATATTTTTTTAATCAGATAATTTTTATTAATAATAAAACAAAGGCACACGTCATGTAAACAGACTTCAAAAAGTTATACACAAGTTTCACATTTCGTATTGATACGAATGAATGACACAAAATCCCCAACCCCACCCCCCAACCCCCCTCCCCCATAGACAGCAAGCGTGACACTAAGCCATTAATCATATACAAAATTATATCCAGCAAAGCTACATTAAGTTCAGTATACCTGGGCTCTAGGCCAACAATCTTGACAATTCACCTTACTGCAACTATGAACCATAATCCAGCCACGGAGACCATATCTTTTCATACAGCCCAGATTTCCCCCTTTTAAAATATATCCCTTTTTCCAATCTGGATATGACCCTAGCTTGCGCTAAAAATTCACTTCTAGTTGGTGGCTCCTCCCTCACCCAGTGTCTGCCAATAAGTTTACTAGCTATGTATAACAGACGTGCAATTGCTAGCTTCTTGCTGTCATCCACAGAGAGTTCGTCCACATACCCCAGGAAGCACACCACCGGTTCCCTTGGAATGGCACATCATGTGGAATATGCCTGCATCCTCTGATCGACATCTAGGGCATTCCGAGGTGGGCCTCAGGTTCACTCTGAACAAAAACTCTGGTGACCTGTACACCCTATGTAGTAGGTATAACTGAGACAACCTGCCCGGTTCACTCAGAGACAGATTAGGCACCTACTCCAGTATATAAGACCAGGTATCCTCAGACATGTCACCCACCTCCGCCTCCCATCTCGCTCTTGCACGAGGTGTATACCGAAGCAAGAATGTATGCAAAAGGTCTCTATAGGTAGTGGAAATCACCCCCCTCGTGGCTCCCCTACCACACACATAATCCAAAACTATATCATGTTGTATACCTATCTTCCTCCATTTATTCTGGGCCCCAAAGGCATGGACCATTTGTGCATACTGGAACATCCCCGTGTCCCGAAGACCAAACTCCTCCTTCAGCTGAGTGAATGATTTCAGTCCCCTTCCATCCCATATCTGAGATACCTGAGTAATCCCCCTGTTCCTCCACTCCGTCAAGCAGCCCATCACCCTTATTTCAGGCAAATTCATATTGTCCCACAGAGGAGAATATTTAGTCAACATCGTCACCCCTCGTACCTGCTTCAATTTTGCCCACAAATTGTGTAGCAAACACATGGTCGGATAAGGTCTGCCCACCAATCCCATTGAGCCGTCTTCCAAACTCCGCACCAGAGGGCACCTTTTCGTCAAGTTCTCCAGTACCCTTTGAATGGATGGGCAAGTGGCCGGTTGCGCCCACCCCCTCACATGTTGACTCTGGGCCGTCAAGTAGTAAATGTACGGGTTTTGAAGGGCTAATCCCCCTTCATCCATGGGGCGCTGCAGTAGCTCCAACCGCAAGCGCGCCTGTTTTTTCCCCCATATTAAACTTCTGAACAGAGAGTTGATCTGCTTAAACCTTCTCTGAGGTATCCAAATAGGTGCATTGTGCATCACATATAGCAATTTGGGCATCAGGATCATTTTTATCAGGTTAATACGGCCCACCACTGACAGACGCAGCTTATTCCAAGCCTGCACTTTCACCGTGAGTAGTCCCAAAATTGGGGTCAAATTCTCGGTGAGATATTCCGAAATTGGGTGAGATATCCAGATGCCCAAATATTTAAATTTGTCCACCAGTCGAAGACCTCCCGTCTCATTCCCTGTCGGTGCTGCCGCATCTAACGCGAACAGAGTGGATTTGTGCCAGTTTATCCGTAGACCAGACCGACAGCCAAAGCTTTTTATGTGTCTCATAGCCTCACTCAGAGAGTCTGTCGGGTTTTTAAAAAATAACAGAATGTCGTCTGCATAGAGCGCGACCTTTTCTTCAATCTGTCCATATTTAAACCCCTCCACCTCCCGTGCTCCTCTAAGTGTAACTGCCAATGGTTCCATTGCTATAGCAAACAAAAGAGGGGACAGTGGGCACCCCTGTCTTGTTCCCCTACAAAGTTCTATGGGCCGGGAAAACGTACCATTAACCCTTACTCTTGCGAGCGGCCGAGTATACAGCAACCGCACCCACGAGAGAAACTTTGGCCCAAATCCCATCTTCTCCATCACCGCCCACAGATACTCCCACTCCACACTGTCGAACGCCTTATGGGCATCCAAAGATGCGATGACCCTCTGTCCGGCGCCGTCGCCCGGCAGTTGCATATTCATAAATAGTCTCCTCAAATTGACTGCCGTCGATCTGCCCGGCATAAAACCAGATTGGTCCGGATGTATCAGAGTGGCGACGACACCAGCCAGGCAGCTCGACAGCACCCTTGCCAATAGCTTAACATCCGTCGCCAGCAGAGAAATAGGCCTGTACGATTCTGGGAGTCTTAGATCCTTGTCTTCCTTAGGAAGCACTATAATGATTGCCTCTCTCATGGATGCGGGCAGCACCCCCCTCCCTTGACCTCTCCAAAACGTCTTTAAGTCTCAGCACCAACAATTCCTCCATTTGTTTATATATTTCTATCCGTAGTCCATCGGATCCCGGTGCCTTGTCATTAGCCATGGAGGCCAGAGCCACACTCAACTCCTCACATGTCAGAGGGCCTTCCAGACTATCTCTGTCCGCGTCCGACAACTTTGGCAACCCTATGTCCCCCAGATAGTTCAAAAGTGCCTCACTGTCCGCCTCCACCCCAGTGGAATAGAGCTCCCTATAAAAGTCTGTCATGCCAATTGCCATGTTATCTGAGGTTAACTCACCCCTTCCATTATAAATGGAGTGGACAAAAGGAGTTTTCCTCTGGGCGGAAGCCACCAACGAAAGCATATGACCCACTTTCTCTCCTTCCTCAAAGAATGCCAACTGCCGAAACTCCCCCCTCTTCTGTGCTCTATCCATCTGAAACTGGTCCACAGACCCCTGTGCATCCCGCAACCTCTTCTGAGCCTCCGGCGTACCCCTCCTAACCATGTCTTCCTCCGCCGTGCACAACTCCCTTAACATATCCTGTTCCTTCCGTCTCATATTGGATTTACACTGGCTAATTTCTCTAATGAGTAGTCCCCGTAAGTACGCCTTCATTGCGTCCCAAGTTACCAGCGGCCCTGTACTGCCCTCGTTTATACTAAAAAATTCCTCCATATTTTTGGATATATTTCCCATATTAATGCTACGTAGCCACGCGGGGTGTACCCTCCAACCTCCCCTCCTCCCACTCTGCATCTCCAACAACGAAATGTGTATACATATTGGTCTGTGGTCCGATATTACTCTTGGTAGGTACTCAACTTTCGCCACCAGTGCATCAAATTGGACATTGCCCAGCGCCATGTCAGTGCGAGATAAGGCATTGTAAGAGGTTGAATAACAAGAGAAGCACCGGACTCCAACATTCCTCTCCCTCCAAAGATCTCTCAGGCCCATCTCCTCTATATAAGAGCCAAATGATGTTATATGACTACTTGACCACACCGGGTTAGTTTTGTGCCTGTCCCAAAATTCGTCCTGCACGTTGTTAAAGTCACCCACCAGTAATATAGGAATATTCCCCCATCGACCTGTCCTCTCCATGACTTCCATAATTGTTTTGCTTGAATATGGCGGTGGTATATAGACAGCAATAACAGCCATCACTACCCCAAACAGTCTACACACTAAAATCACATATTGCCCCTCATCATCCAAAACAGTCTCTACTTGCTCAAATTTAGTGTGTCTCGGAATAAGTATGGACACCCCCCTGGAATATGTGGAGTACGTGGCATGGAAGGACTCCTGCATCCACCTCCTCTGTAGGACCTCAATTGTCTCTTTAACCAAGTGTGTCTCCATTAAGCATATAACTGCCGGTTTCTGGTCCAGTATATATTGCAAGACTGCCGCCCTCCTAGTTACGTCCGATAGCCCTCGGACATTCCATCTGAGCACTTTAATGCGGCCTCCCATAATGACTAGGATTGACATACAGTATCGAAATATTCTTCCCTGCTTGCTGTCCGCCCACCCACTCTCCCCGTTCCCTCCCCCGCCCCCCCTTCCTACCCTTCTCCCACCATTGTCCCACCCCAATCCCCCATAAATTGTAACTCTCCCTGAGAGTGAGTCTCAAGAGCCTAACACCCACCAACCACCACATCCAGTTCCGCAGTTCTCTAACCTCCTCCCGCCTTAATGTATACATTTACCTCTGTAGCAAAAATTTAAGAGCACAATTATAACAAGTAAACAATTTACAGAGAAAATTAGTGCACACCCCCCGTCCCCAACCCCCCCGCCCCAGCCACCGGCGCTGAAAGCTCAGCACCCCCCGAAACAAACCCCTGTCGTGTCGTCCCCTCCCCCAGGGTAACACGGCCTATTTCCAGCCCGAAGCATAAGCCACCAACATGCCAGGAAAAAACTAAGAATACTAATAATGAATTAGACTCCAAACGCATCAGACAGCTGCACCCGCCATTCCCTTTAGACAACCAGAGAACAGTGCATGGGCACGACGTCCAGTAGCCACACCGTCCCCTCAGCCGTCTTTCGCTCCAAGTCTCTTGGCGTTAGTGTCCAGCCACTGCGTGGCCTCCTCCGGGGTTACAAAAAACTGAACCTTGTCGAGGGCGACCACCCTCAGTTTTGCCGGAAAAAAGCACCCCCAGATCACGCAGGCGCTTCTTGATCCCTGCAAACTTCATTCTTTGTTTCTGCACTATGGGAGAATAATCCGGGTACACGGCAATCTGCTGGCCATCTATAGTAAAATTTTCCGCAATCCTCGCTTTTCTCAGAACAATATCCCGATCTCTGTAGTTTAATATCCTGGCGAGTATTGTGCGGGGTTCGGACCCAGGTGGCCTCTGCTGCATTGGCACTCTATGAGCCCTTTCCACTGCGAATGCTTTAGTCAGAGAGTTTTCCCCAATTTTATCCCTTAACCAGGACTCAATAAAGGCCGTGGGGTCCCTCCCTTCAGCTTTCTCAGGGACTCCCACAATCCGGAGATTATTTCTCCTGGACCGATTTTCCAGGTCATCAATCTTTGCCGTTACCTCCGCCAGTTGCTGTGCATATTTTTTCTCCACTTTCTGCAAATTTGTAATGTGATCCTCTGCTGTTCCAACCCTCTCCTCCACAGCGATCACACGTTTCTCAATCTTTTTCACAGCCACATTAATATTAGACATGTCCCCCTGCATTTTAAGCATTTGTTCAGCCATGGTAGTTAGAGTCTGCTTGCAGGATGATACCAGGGAGAATACATCTTTTAGGGTTGGTTCCTCTGTGGGCACCGGTTCTGCCTGGTCTCCCCCAGCCTCCTTCACTCCAGAGCTTGCTGCCACTAGCTCTTCTGCCTCCCCCTCTGAGCGGGTGTCCTCCTCCTCTATGTCCCGCTCACCCTTACCACCTGCACAGACCTGCGAGGTTGCGGTCTGTCTGGCTTAGCGGCCGCCGCCATCCTCTTCTGACAGGCCGCATTCTCCTGCGCCGCTGCTTCTCTTGCAGCGGCGCCATCTTGGGAGCCTCCTACAGCACCAGCTCCCACATCTTGCTGCCTCCTGCGGGTCATAACAGCGTCTCCGGGACTCAGACTGACTGCCTTTGGTCCCCGGGAGCACTACCCACCAGACTGGGATAGAAGGGGCCTCAAACGCCGGTATGTGCCGGTGTGCAGCGAATCGGTCGGCGGGAGAACTCCTCGCTGCGTCCTCTCACATCCCTTGCTAGGCCACGCCCCCCGTGTATGGTGTGTGCACTCTTGTGATGGGGGCTGTAGGATCTGTAAAGCAGATCTGTATGTGATTGGAGGTGTGTGTCGTAGGTATATCTTATATGGTGACACCATCCATCACCTCCACTGAGCCCTAGCCTCCATGCTGCCGATATGTATTTTTAGAGAGGCACCACCATATTTTTGATCATTACTGACCCCATAGGTGGTATATCATTTTTTCTACCACTGAGTCTAAGGGGATTGACCCGGACTCCCTGGGCTGTTAACAGTAAGACAGGACACCCGGGTATATTATAATAAGGGGAGGTTCTGCACACATACGTCCTTTACCCAAATAGATTTAGGACCAGAAGGGTGAGCCGTCGTGGTACGGGGACACCAACCAGGGGGTTTTCATTAGGTGTTGAAAACTCCGTTGCCAGGTAGGGAGAGAACTAGGGATAGAACAGGGTTACCTCCCCCTCTTCCCATCTTTAGCAAAGAACATCATACCGTTTGATACTAAGAGCATATCTCCCTATCTTAAATTAACAAATAAAAGTAAAAATTTTAACAATAATAAGTATAACCTCTAGATTACTGCCTGAAGTAGGCCCCTTTCACATCAGCGATTTTTGCCGATCGCGGCAGTTGCGGTGAAAAAAACGCAACTGCCGCCATTACCGCATAACGGCTGCACTTGCGGCAAGCCCCATACAATGTCTATGGGGCTTGCGGTAAGTGTGCGGCAGGCGCGGCAAGTGCAGTTTTGGCACCTCCGGCAGGTGCGGCTGCAAGCAAACAGCGGTATGCCGCATATTTTTTTCGCGGCCGCACCTGCCGCAAGTACTGATACCGCACTTGCCGCAAGCCCCATAGACATTGTATGCGGCTTGCCGCAAGTGAACCGCAAGTGCAGCCGTTATGCGGTAATCGCGGCAGTTGCGTTTTTTTCACCGCAACTGCCGCGATCAGCGAAAACCGCTGATGTAAAAGCAGCCTTACCGTAAATGATGTTACAAATACTGTGTGTTTATTTGTCACAGAAATGAGTTGCATGTCCCAGTATGGTGTACCAACAACGTATGGTGACATAATGTCTGATTTATAGGGGTACATAAGCACTGGGGACATATGTACGGCACCCAGGGACAGCCTTTTGTGGTGACACTGTATGGTGCCTGTGTGTGTTTTCCCCCATATACATGTATTTCATTACACATATTCTGTACACACACATGGAGAAGGAAATGTTAGGTGATCAATACATATGTCTCACATAACTGCAAACACACAAATACCTGTGCACACACATACTTGGTCAAGGCTCCAATATTCTCCTGACCAACAAAGCAAGAGTGATTTTATTAGCCAACACAGTAGCACAGCACAAATTCCATAAAAACACCATACGGCTTCACTATACAATTACTCGACACGCGAACGCCGTGTTTTGCCTTGTTGCCCACGCCAATGCGTCTAGCAATAATCCGCTACACATCACACAAGAGTTGACTAAGCACCGAGCCAATACGCACATGCATGCTTTACATTTTAGGATGTGGCTCTGCGAAGGACACAGTAATTGGTGTTTGTTTGCAACCAATCACACGTCTCCGAGGCGTCACCAAACATAATGTGAACGCCTATCTCCTAGACGTGGGTCAAAACAAAGCCCACGTCGCTAATGTGGTTGCCCTGTGTGACGCGGAAGCGGCGACCAGTGACTTGATCGCCCTTGGGCCTTGGGCGATGCTCAGGCAATTTCCGGTCAGGTCGTCGCCTGAGTTGTCGCCCCGTGTAAATAGGCGACGGCGACCTTGGGCGACACGCAAAAGTGGGCGTGCGCATGTGTGTCGCCTATGAAATCGCCGACGAGATGTCCAGGTGTGACGGTACCCTAAGGGTACCTTTACACGCCGCAAATTTTGGCGGCGATATGAGGCGATCTAACGTGCGCATGCACATTTTTCATGGTTACCTCAGATTGCCGACGGCACTTTTACACACCGCAATTTCGCCCTCAACCCAAGGCGATATGTTGCCCCGGATGTTGCCACACCAACAGCGGGAAACATCCGGTAGACTCCCATTGCCGCTTCACATGCCGCAATCCCCAAAGGAATGTGGGCGTACATGTTCAGAGAGGCGAGAATATAGGCGTGCCAAATTGTTGTACACCGCGTCCCAAACCCAATCATTGGACAACACAATAGCGTTATGATTGGCCAGCCTGCTCTGGAAGGTTGGCTAATACATGATGCCATTGCCATTGTGTGGTGGTGAATGGACAGCTGTTCAAATATAGCGCCTTGTGAAGTGACAGCCAATGGAAACACAGTAGCCACCACCAATCATCACTGACAGGGTGCGGTATCCAGCACGCTGTGGCACGCCTACAGGAAATCAAGAGGCGACGCAGATTCCATCCCTATGGCCCCTTCACACGCCAAAAGCCGGGAATGTCGCCTTCATGATTGCCTCTGATTTTGGAGCAGTGCTGTGAAATTGGAACCAGGCGCAACCTTTTTTATCGCCGCTAAATTCCCCAATTACACACAACAATAAGGAGGCAATTTGGCAGCGATCATTTCAGAGAGAAATATCGCCGCCAAAATTGTCTCCTGTGGTGGCGGCGTGTAAAGGTACCCTTATGGTGATCCTTCCCTTCTGGTCCTGCCGTGCACCCAAACAAAGGTTTTCCACCACATATTGGCTATCTGCGGACTCAGGAGAAATTGCCCAACTATTTGAATGATCCATTATCTCCTGTTACCCTTGAGAAAATAAAAAAATTAAGACCAAAGCAATTTTGTGGGGAAAATATGATTTCTTATTTTCATGGCTCAAAATTCTTTGAAGCACCTGCAGGTTCAAGGTGCTCAGCACAAAATCTAGATAACGTCTGTAAGGGCAGAGACACATGATGCGGGATGAATGCGTGATACTCACATGACTCACCTGTCACAGCCTGCCCTTCAGTGGACGGGAGCGTGGAGCTACATAGAAACACAAGCAGCTGAGGTGCGCCTGTTCAGAGAGGCAGGGGCCGGGTGAGTCATGTGAGACACGTGAGTATCTCGCATCGTGTTTCCCCATCTTTAGGAGTGTAGTTTCCAAAATGGGGCGACTGTGAAATTTGTGTATAAGTGATATTATTCCTCTATAGAAATAACCCTATGGCTGCTGTCACCTACATAGCCCCATTGCTTGTGATTGTCTCTGAATGAGACGTTCAGTGATGAAGATTGACATATTGTTATATTGCATTGTTACAGGTCTATAATGGGAGAAAAAGGAAAACTGCATCAGCAAATGACAGAGATGCCTCATACTACAGTCAGTGCACCGTCATGTAACACATCCTCGTGTGGCCAACGGCTCCAGGACGTGACCATCATTGATATCAGATACCGGCAGACGTCATAATCCCGTGGCTTGTCACTAACAACGTGACTCTATAGCTGGCCAATCAGTTACGGGCTTCAGAAAAATGGCGCCGCGCGGTCTAACGGTCCGGGCACACGGAAGTGACGCTCTGGGACCGGAAACGCACAATTTCTACGTCAGCAAAAGAGAGAGCAGTGCGCAGGCGCAGAGTGACAGCTGTGGGCTCACTCGGCGGGTTGTCTCACCGGTAGGTTATAGTTGTATTCTCGGTCCCTGGGTGTATGTGAGGCGGGCGAGTGTGTACACACGTGACGTGCTGCGCCCTGTATCCTTCCGCCAGGTGCAGGCGCCTGTCCTGTCCCAACGTCACTACCTGCACGGCTGCCTGCGCCCTCTGTGCTGATCTGTATAATGTGCCCGGACCTTTCAGTGACCCTGGACTGTTCTTATTAGACAACAAGCTTTGATGCTCAAATCTTAAAGGGATTGTCTAGTGGAATGTCAGCCTTGTTCTGTATTAAAGGGATTATCCAGAGCAGTAATTTTTTTTCTTTCAGTTGGTTGATGATGAGTACAACTCTCTGCCCTCCCTCCTCCCCTGCCTGCCTCTTCCCTGCCCTCCCTCCCTCCCCTGCCCGCCTCTACCCTCCCTCCCCTGCCCGCCTCTGCCCTCCCTCCCTCCCCTGCCCGCCTCTGCCCTCCCTCCCTCCCCTGCCCGCCTCTGCCCTCCCTCCCTCCCCTGCCCGCCTCTGCCCTCCCTCCCTCCCCTGCCCGCCTCTGCCCTCCCTCCCTCCCCTGCTCGCCTCTGCCCTCCCTCCCCTGCCCGCCTCTGCCCTCCCACCTCTGCCCTCCCTCCCTCCCTCCCCTGCCCGCCTCTGCCCTCCCCTGCTTGCCTCTGCCCTCCCTCCCCTGCCCTCCCTCCCCGCCTCTGCCCTCCCTCCCCTGCCCGCCTCTGCCCTCCCCTCCCCGCCTCTGCCCTCCCCGCCTCTGCCCTCCCCGCCTCTGCCCTCCCCGCCTCTGCCCTCCCCGCCTCTGCCCTCCCCGCCTCTGCCCTCCCTCTCCTGCCCTCCCTCTCCTGCCCTCCCTCTCCTGCCCTCCCTCTCCTGCCCGCCCTCCCCTGCCCGCCTCTGCCCTCCCTCCCCTGCCCGCCTCTGCCCTCCCTCCCCTGCCCGCCTCTGCCCTCCCACCTCTGCCCTCCCTCCCCTGCCCGCCTCTGCCCTCCCTCTCCTGCCCGCCTCTGCCCTCCCTCCCCTGCCCGCCTCTGCCCTCCCTCCCCTGCCCGCCTCTGCCCTCCCTCGCCCTCCTCTGCCCTCCCTCCCCTGCCCTCCTCTGCCCTCCCTCCCCTGCCCTCCTCTGCCCTCCCTCCCCTGCCCGCCTCTGCCCTCCCTCCCCTGCCCGCCTCTGCCCTCCTCTACCCCCCCGCCTCTGCCCTGCCCGCCTCTGCCCTCCCTCCCCTGCCCGCCTCTGCCCTCCCTCCCCTGCCCGCCTCTGCCCTCCCTCTCCTGCCCGCCTCTGCCCTCCCTCCCCGCCTCTGCCCTCCCTCGCCCTCCTCTGCCCTCCCTCCCCTGCCCTCCTCTGCCCTCCCTCCCCTGCCCTCCTCTGCCCTCCCTCCTCTGCCCTCCCGCCTCTGCCCTCCCTCCCCTGCCCGCCTCTGCCCTCCCTCCCCTGCCCGCCTCTGCCCTCCTCTACCCCCCCGCCTCTGCCCTCCCTCCCCTGCCCGCCTCTGCCTTCCCTCCCCTGCCCGCCTCTGCCTGCCTTCCCTCCCCTGCCCGCCTCTGCCTGCCTTCCCTCCCCTGCCCTCCTCTGCCTTCCCTCCCCTGCCCTCCTCTGCCCTCCCTCCCCTGCCCGCCTCTTCCCTCCCTCCCCTGCCCGCCTCTGCCCTCCCTGCCCTCCCCTGCCCGCCTCTGCCCTCCCCTGCCCTCCTCTACCCCCCCGCCTCTGCCCTCCCTCCCCTGCCCGCCTCTGCCCTCCCTCCTCTGCCCGCCTTCCCTCCCTCCTCTGCCCGCCTCTGCCCTCCCTTCCCTGCCCGCCTCTGCCCTCCCTTCCCTGCCCGCCTCTGCCCTCCCTCCCCTGCCCGCCTCTGCCTGCCTTCCCTCCCCTGCCCGCCTTCCCTCCCCTGCCCGCCTCTGCTCTCCCTCCCCTGCCCGCCTTCCCTCCCCTGCCCGCCTCTGCCCTCCCTCCCCTGCCCACCTCTGTTTTCCTTACAAGTCATCTCGCTGTATACATTCACTTCATGAATTGTAGTGAATATGGAGCCTCCTGTATATAGAGATAGATTGTCATCAGGGCTGTGGACGAGGAGTCGGTGTCTGTTTCGGTGGAGTCGAGATCAGGGAAATTGAGGAGTTGGTTGTTTGGCTTATTGACTCCACAGCCCTGGTTATTATGTCTCGATTTTAGTTAAATTATGAACAGTGTGACTTACTCTTTTTTCTTTCATTTTTATGTAGGAACAATACAATTCTATGCGAAGCATAATCCAGAGAATACTTCAAGGTCAAAACTGTTAATCTGGAATCCTTAAAGCATGGCTGCAGATAAAGCCGGAGGTAAATGTGTGTCCTCTAGTCTCCCTGTAGCTTCCACACAGTTTCCTGAGGTTGTTCTCTTCTGTCAGAATTACCTCTTTTGTGTACTTTTTTGTACGGTTTTGCTCCTACTTCCGGACTACCCCTTAAATTAATTGGGGTGAATTTGAGGTGTGGAGCTGCTGTCACAGAAGTACATGGAGTTCCATACATGCTCGTAGTGACGGTGCACTACAGAAAGTAAGAGGGTGTCCCTCCCCCGGGCTCTCACTTTACTTGTCCGTAATCACCCACTGGTTTATGATCACTTATGCCAATCACTGGGCGATTCCATTACCTGCCGCTCACACTAACATGGCATGTAGTTTGCGGAAAGGTATCATCATAGAATCTCATCAACTGCCATCTCCTATGTCAGTGATGGGAAAGTCTTCACTGAATACAGATTTGACCTCAGAATTTTGATAATGACTGATCAATTCTGGCAGAGAAAGAAGCCATTGTGTCTGATTAGAAATATTACAAAGTTGCTTATTTTCATGCACACTAATGATTGTATACTTTGCACTGCATCTCATGTAGTAATGCAGCTTTCAGATTTGTATTGACACTATACTATAATATATTCAGTGTTTGGCCAAGTGTAATTTCTCCCAGCATTATCACCAATCATACCTACAGTATGATTTTCATGTAGTTTTTCTTGTTTTTTTTCTCTCTCAAATGAGAACATTGATGTAGAAGTATTTAAAAAAATGTTTACTTTTCTTAGTTTTAACTTGTTGGTCTTAAATCGCCTTTAGAGCAGAGCACGGAAAAAAATGAAGGTTCAGCGAATTGCTCTGGGATCTCCGATCAAGAGAAGGAGCTGTCCAGGTGTTCTTTTCAGACATTTACGGTAACTTAGCTTCTGGTTTTTGTTTTTTTTCTTCAGATAAATGGCCATTAGTTATTTAAATGCACGGCTATATAGTGACATTGCATGCAGCTTGTGCCTCAGAGAACTCCCAGCTGCATGGCAGCCAGTAAACATATGGGTTGAAAATATTTAGCACTTAAAGGTAACATCAAATTTAATCATAAAATATAACACTCTAATGTCATATCTTAATTGATCTAAATACGGCAGATAGATGTTCTCTGTGGTCTTTGTGTCTATGGACGCCATGTAAAAGATCTCCGTAATAGTTTCAATACACAATGTAAAAGGTAAAATTGGAGCTGTCATCTTGAAGGGGGGGGGGGTGAAGAAATCACTAAGCATTTAGAAAAGTGACTTAAAATTTGACACAGCGTCCTGCAATGTTTGGAAATGATTGTGTACATATATATATTTATATATATATATATATTTATATATATATATATATATATATATATATATATATATTTTTTTTTTTTTTTTTCTTTCCCTCGTTTTGTAATGGAAATAATTTGTATATGCCAGGCTGGCAACTATGAAGCTTGTCTTCGTCATCTAAGTGACCTGAAAGAAATTAACAAGGATGATTACAAGATAATGCTGAATATGGCTGTCGCTGAGTTTTATAAAAGTGACCAGAACACGACAGACAATTTAAAACAGACATTAAACCATCTAAGAAATGAGGTAAGAAGGTGATTCCAGTCCATAATTTTGTGCAGTATATAGCTCCCATTGAAAGGAATGGCCACTTCATGTGCAAAACTGTCCCGTCCAGACTGCGTACGCTGTCCCGTCCAGACTGCGTACGCTGTCCCTTCCAGACTGCGTACGCTGTCCCGTCCAGACTGCGTACTCTGTCCCGTCCAGACTGCGTACGCTGTCCCGTCCAGACTGCGTACGCTGTCCCGTCCAGACTGCGTACGCTGTCCCGTCCAGACTGCGTACGCTGTCCCGTCCAGACTGCGTACGCTGTCCCGTCCAGACTGCGTACGCTGTCCCGTCCAGACTGCGTACGCTGTCCCGTCCAGACTGCGTACGCTGTCCCGTCCAGACTGCGTACGCTGTCCCGTCCAGACTGCGTACGCTGTCCCGTCCAGACTGCGTACGCTGTCCCGTCCAGACTGCGTACGCTGTCCCGTCCAGACTGCGTACGCTGTCCCGTCCAGACTGCGTACGCTGTCCCGTCCAGACTAATCTTGCCTTTGGATGTTTAGCCATTTTTCTAAACTTGCTTCTAGATTCATTCAGCTGTAGATGAGATGGACAGCTTAGATGATGTGGAGAACAGCATGCTGTACTACAACCAGGCAGTCATCCTGTACTATTTGCGCCAGCACATGGAGGCCATTGCCATCGGAGAAAAGCTTTATCAGTTCATTGAGCCCTTTGGTGAGTTTATGAATCTTTCAGTCTTTTACAGTCTGTATAAATTTTCTTCTTATGGATGCTGTAAATTGGTGCTTTTTTCATAAACGTATTATTCACTCATGTGAAGCGTCCTGATGCATTTACAATGGACAACCGTGGCTAAATAGCCACTGATTGGCTACATGTAAGCACACCAGCTGTCAGTTAATAGCCTGTTCAGACAGGCCAAACACACCTCCATGTTCACAGAATCATCGTTTGTTTTGTTCTCATAAACCATCATTTTTCTAGGCAGGTCGTGTTTATACAGGACAAGCGCTGCCGAAAACGATGATATCTAATTAAGGTTTAAGGGAATGCTATTAAAAATGCTATTAACCTGTAGATATTAGGTTAATCTGCAGGTTAATAGCATTTTGAACGTCAGGCCCCTGCATTTTAAACCCCACTGTTGTGAGGAAATAAACTTTGATCCTCACAGCAGTGCTCTGATTTCAGTAATGGAGTCCGCACTGGAGCAGGTTCAGTCACTGCTCTGTGTATGGAGAGCAGTGGCTGTAACCACGAGCTCTGCACTGACTGACAGCCGCCTTGCATTAGTACCAGCTGCCAGTCAGTGTGGGGGGCAGTAACAAATGCTTCCCTCCACACACGGAACAGTGACTGAATCTGTGTCAACGTCTCCTCCAGCACTGAAACCAGAGCGCTGCCAAGAGGGTTTAAGTTTATTTCCTTCCAGCAGCATGGATTAATATGCAGGTGCTGGACAGGTTCAGAATGCTATTAATCTGTACATTATCTTCATATCTACAGGTTAATGCAATTTTTCCACTTGACAGGTTCCCTTTAAATATCATTTTAACCAGCATATGAGCATTTTGCTTAATCATTACATAGCTGGCAGCCTGCTTACACTGTACGAGTGTCAGAAAGCGAGCATTGCTAGCTGAATACTTTCTCAGTTTTTAGGCAGTGTAAATGGATCCCTAAACTAACAAACTAAAATCCTTTTCTCTGTGCTTGTAGATGTGATTGTTACAGTTCAGAGAGGATCTCTTCTTATGATTTGACAGTGATATTAATTGATACAAATCACACATATATATGTATTGTGAGGTAGCGCTGTCGGATTGCACGGCAGAAGGCAAGGAGCCAGGCACAGAAGTTCACAGCACACGGTTTATTATGCACATGTCCACAGTATACACAAACCTCCGGGTTCTGGGATGCAGCTGGGCACACTTCCTACAACCATAAGATTGGCACACAGTCCTGTATCACGGGTTCTCCCTGGTCCAGGTCTCACCGAGATCAAGCCCTCCGGGCTAGACCGTGTTGTATCGGCACACAGCCTCTGCACTCTCCTCCTGTCCTGGCCGCTCACTACCCTCATCAGTCTCCCTTCAGACTGAAGCTCCACTCAGAGAACCACACCCTGTGTTCCTGCCTAGCTTTTAACCCTCTGCTTACCTCCGGGGAAGTCTCTATGAACCCGGAGTTGAGTGCTTCCTACACGTGGCGGGAGCACAACCTGGGAGACACATACCGGCCGTCACAGATCATCCCGGTCACTGTCTCACATACCCCCCCCCCCCCCCCCTCCTCAGTTCATGCGTGCGGGGTTGAACTCCAGCCACCAAACACGGGCCACAAGACAAGGCATCAGCGTTGCCCTGCAACCTCCCGGCCCGGTGTTCCACCGTAAACCTAAAGTTCTGCAGGGAAAGGAACCACCGGGTGACCCAGGCGTTCCGCTCCTTCTCAGACCTCATCCAGACCAGCGGGGAGTGGTCCGTCACGAGCCGAAACTGCCGTCCCAACAGGTAATAGCGCATGGACTTCAAGGCCCACTTGATGGCCAGCTCCCAGGACACAGTACCTCGAGGTCCGCGCTGCCACTTCAGAAAGGAACAAAAGAAGCCAGTACAAGAGAATGTCTGGATCAACGATTCTTCTTTATTGTCCTACGCGTTTCAGAGTCATCTCCCAACTCCTTCATCAGGGAATGTCCTGATGGACATTCCCTGATGAAGGAGTTGGGAGATGACTCTGAAACGCGTAGGACAATAAAGAAGAATCGTTGATCCAGACATTCTCTTGTACTGGCTTCTTTTGTTCCTTTCTGAAGTGGCAGCGCGGACCTCGAGGTACTGTGTCCTGGGAGCTGATTATACCACAGGGATCTGTGGAGAGTACGGTCCTGCAGCAGCTACTTGTATCTGAGCGATCATTACCAGTTGTGGGTCATCACAACTGTATCAGGTGAGCAGCCTCTTTATATAACCTTTTATCCTTCTTCAAAGAAGATATCACCCTATGTGCGCATTCTTGGATTTTTTATACACTTGATGGCCAAGCACTCCTTCTCCACAACGCTATAGCTCCGCTCGGGAGGGGTGAGTTTCCTACTCAAGTAGGTGACGGGGTGTTCCTTCCCCTGGACCACCTGGGACAGCACCGCCCCCTGCCCGACCTCCGAAGCATCCGTTTGCGCAATAAACTCCTTCCGAAAATCGGGCTTGACGAGAACGGGCTGTCCACACAGGACCCCCTTTAGTGCTCGGAAGGAGTCCTCGGCCTGCGGTGTCCAGCGCACCATGACAGACTTCTTAACCTTGAGAAGGTCCGACAAGGGGGCCGACAATCCAGCGAAATTAGGGACAAACCGTCTGTAGTATCCCACGACACCTAGAAAAGCCCGGACCTGCTTCGTGGTCAGGGGTCGAGGCCACTTCTGGATTGCCTCAACTTTGTTGATTTGGGGCTTAATCACTCCTTGGCCTATCACATACCCCAAGTATCGGGCCTCCCTGAGCCCCAAAGCACACTTCTTGGGATTGGCCGTCAACCCAGCTGTACGGAGCGCATCCACCACGGCCTGTACCTGAACCAGGTGGGTCTGCCATTCGGTGCTATAGATAATGATGTCATCAAGGTACCCAGATGCATACGCCTGATGGGGTTCCAGCACCAGGTCCATCAACCTCTGGAACGTGGCCGGGGCGCCATATAAACAAAATGGCAAGACGACGTAGTGAAATAGCCCCTCGGGCGTAGCAAAAGCGGTCTTCTCCTTGGCTGACTCCGTCAGTGGCACCTGCCAGTACCCCTTGGTCAGATCGAGCGTAGTGAAATACAGTGCCTGTCCCAGCCTGTCGATCAGCTCATCCACCCGGGGCATGGGATAAAGATCGAATTTGGATATCTCATTGAGCTTCCTAAAGTCATTACAGAATCGTAAGGAGCCGTCAGGCTTGGGTATCAGTACAATGGGACTGGCCCATTCACTCTTAGACTTTTCAATCACCCATAAGTGGAGCATCTTTTTCACCTCCTCCGAGATGGCTTGTCACCGTGCCTCCGGCACCCTGTAAGGCTTCAGGCGTACCTTCATGCGAGACTCGGTGACAATATCATGCTGTATAAGGTTTGTCCTACCGGTCAAGTCTGAGAAAACTTCTGGGTTCTGCTGAACCAACCGTCTGGCCTCTCGTCTCTGTTGCTTGGTGAGGCCGTCTCCTATCCTTACTTCTGGCTCATTCTCCCCGGGGGTCACCGGACCCGGGGATGAGTGCCTGGAAGAGGAGGGAGATGAACAAAGGTCAGCCATCAGGCCTTCCCGTTCCTTCCATGGTTTTAACAGGTTGATATGGTATATCTGCTCTGGTTTCCTCCTTCCTGGCTGAAATACTTTATAGTTGACAACCCCAACCTTTTCCCGGATTTCATACGGCCCCTGCCACTTCGCTAGAAACTTGCTTTCTGCTGTGGGGACCAACACCAACACCTGATCCCCTGGGTCAAAGGACCGTACCGTTGCCTGTCTATTGTACCTGGCACTTTGAGCTGCCTGCGCGTCCTGCAAATGCTCTTTCACTATTGGCATGACTGTGGCTATGCGATTCTGCATTCCCAAAATGTGTTCAATCACACTTTTATGGGGGGTTGGTTCCTGCTCCCATGTTTCCTTGGCCAGGTCCAACAATCCCCAAGGATGTCGCCCGTACAACAGTTCGAATGTCGAAAACCCCGTGGACGATTGGGGTACCTCCCCGACTGCAAACATGAGATAAGGGATCAACATATCCCAGTCCTTCCCATCTTTGGAGACTACCCTTTTTAACATGTATTTTAAGGTTTTATTAAACCGTTCCACCAACCCGTCCGTTTGCGGATGGTACACAGACATACGCAGCTGCTTAATCTGGAGCAGTCTGTACAGCTCCTTAGTGATTTTGGACATGAATGGGGTCCCCTGGTCCGTAAGGATCTCCTTGGGCAACCCCACCCGACAGAACGCGGCAAACAACTCCCGCGCAATAATCTTAGCGGTAGGGTGTCTGAGGGGTATCGCCTCAGGGTAACGGGTGGCGTAATCGACTATCAGTAGAATGTGTTGGTGTCCTCGGGCAGATTTTACAAGAGGTCCCACCAAATCCATGGCTATTCGCTCAAAAGGGACTTCTATAATGGGCAAGGGGACCAAAGGACTGCGAAAGTGAGCCAGGGGCGCAGTGAGTTGGCACTCCGGGCAAGTCTTGCAGTACTTTTTCACCTCCCGAGGACCCGGGCCAATAAAACCGTTGCAACAGCCGCTCCTGCGTTTTCTTAGCCCCTAGGTGGCCACGGATGAGATGTTTATGAGCCAAGTCGAGGACCCGCCGGCGATAAGGCTGGGGCACCAACAATTGCTCCACAACATCCCCCTGTATATTATCCACTTGGTAGAGTAAATCCTGTTTGAGGGCGAAATTGGGGTACCTTACCTGGCACCTGTGTCACCCCATCAATTACGATCACCCGACTCCGGGCGTGTACTAACGTAGGATCCTGGAGTTGGGCCGTCCCGAAAGTGCCTGGAGACGCCTCCAACTCCGGGATTGGCTCGTCTGTTCCGAGCTCACCTGCCAACACCTATACGGTCGACCTATCGGGGTCACACACTGTCCCTTCCGTGGCGACCCCTACTGCAGGTGTCCTGGACTCGGGGTCATCGGGCTCAGGCCCTGGACCGTCCAGAAAAAAGGCAGATCCCTCCCCAAGATTACATCATAGGGAAGGTTATTCATCAGTCCCAGTTCATGCTGTATCTGTCCACACGGAGCCGTGATGGTGACCACCCGGAGGTCCCCATGTATGCACACCACCCCCACGGTACACCCGGTGTCCTTCACCCCAGTGATCATGGCTGTCCGCACGAGGGTCACTAAGCTCCCTGAATCCAACAAGCCGGTCACCTGGCATCCGTTCACCTGTACTTGACATAAATGCAGATAAGTCCCTGGAGAAATAAGGCCGGCTGTACACACCGTCTGAGCATACATTGACCCCCGCCGAGGATAGCTGCAGTCCATGGGCTCCGTGGTGAGGGGACATTGGACTCCCAAATGTCCAACCCGCTGGCAGCGCCAACATCTAATAGGGAAAGAAGCACCCCTAAAAAGTTGTCTTCTAGGGTACAGGCCTTTTTGGACCCCTGGAGTGGCGGGTGAGGACTCCTGTGGAACAGGGGCGGTCTCCTGCACAGGTTCTGGCGAGGGATCTTTAGCAGGGGGTTTGGAGGAGGTCGGCCGCCGGGTGGCACGCAAAGTCCCAGTGTCCCGTATCAAGTCCTGCGTAGCCACATGTCGCTCCACCAGACACATTAATTGATCCAGGGTACTCGGGTCACCTTGTCCCACCGACCTTTGTATAGGGACAGGAAGAGTGCGCACAAAGCGGTTGACGACCACCCTCTCCACCATTTGCGCAGGACTGAGGGTCTCAGGCTGCAACCATTTTTTTTACTAAATGCAATAAATCGTAAGCCTGGGAGCGTACGGGCTTGGCTTCCTCAAAAAACCACTGGTTTACCCGCTGAGCTCGTACGTATGTGTTCACCCCCAATCGAGCAAGGATTTCACCCTTCAGGGCTCCATAATCCAGAGCGTCCTCGGTACAGAGGTCCAGATACGCTTTTTGGGGCTCCCCAATCAGATAGGGCGCCAATACTTCGGCCCACTGGTCGGTTGGCAGTCTCTCCCTCTCGGCCACCCGCTCAAACACAGACAGGAAAGCTTCCACATCATCCCCCGGGGTCATCTTTTGCAACGCTCGCCTTACCGCTGTATTGACGCTGTACTCCTCGCCTGGTCCCGGGGATGAAGCCGCTGGCCGGTCCCGGAGCTCCGCGGTCAGGAGGTCCAATTGTCGCATCAGGAGCTGATTGGTGTCCTGTTGGGCCTGATGCTGCAGCTGCTGCTGTTGCTGCTGACGGTCCAACGACTGGAGCAGATGTGCATTGGTCTGTTGCTGCTGCACATTAGCCTGCTGTTGCTGGGCATTAGCCAGGGCCATCTGATTTAGAATGTCCTCCATGGTTGCCGCAGGAATATACCAGAGCCTAGCTGGTTGGATCACGGACATGTGCCACTGGGTATGCCAGGTTGCTACACCTCACTGGGCTGCTGCCCGCATTCTCCACCATATGTGAGGTAGCGCTGTCGGATTGCACGGCAGAAGGCAAGGAGCCAGGCTCAGAAGTTCACAGCACACGGTTTATTATGCACAAGTCCACAGTATACACAAACCTCCGGGTTCTGGGATGCAGCCGGGCACACTTCCTACAACCATAAGATTGGCACACAGTCCTGTATCACGGGTTCTCTCTGGTCCAGGTCTCACCGAGATCAAGCCCTCCGGGCTAGACCGTGTTGTATCAGCACACAGCCTCTGCACTCTCCTCCTGTCCTGGCCGCTCACTACCCTCATCAGTCTTCCTTCAGACTGAAGCTCCACTCAGAGAACCACACCCTGTGTTCCTGCCTAGCTTTTAACCCTCTGCTTACCTCCGGGGAAGTCTATGAACCCGGAGTTGAGTGCTTCCTACACGTGGAGGGAGCACAACCTGGGAGACACAAACCGGCCGTCACAGATCATCCCGGTCACTGTCTCACAGTATATATATATTTTAATCTTCCATGTAATGAGTTTCTGCATGAAGAGTTCAGCCACTGCATCCTTTTACTCCTTTGACATCCATTTGAATGAACCAATAAAGTGTACATTGTGTGTGGACATTAAACCACTGAGCTCCATGCAGTGTAACAGTAGAGGCAACTGCCATATAGGTCTGGGTATAATAGATTCCCACTTTCTCCATGTGTGTTGGAGTTCAAGTAGGAACCTTAGACAGCAGACTGATTAAGGATTAGGAAAAGGTTGTTTTTTTGTTTGTTAGTGAGTTGGATTTTGACTCCTGGCCAGGACATTATGGCATGGCCAGCACTTATCCCACATCCCCCATGGTAGCATACAATGTCAGGATGCAAGTTTTTATTTATTTATTTTTTTTTACTAACTTTCATAAGATCTCATGACTAAAAGCGCTGTCCACTCCGTTAACGGGTATCCTCATCTTCCACAACATATACCATAAATCTCTGATAGAGGTGGTTCCCTACTCTACAATCCGCTCTATTCACTGGACCTTTTGTCATCTGACTCTCATTTTGCCAGGGGTGTCAGATATGCATGGCATGTTCTGTGGAGTCATACATATAATATATATCTTTTTTTTTTTTTTTTTTTTTTTTAACCATCTGCTTCATTCACATAAGTATGTTCAAAATCATGCTGTTTATATTGTGGAAACTGCTGACAGATCAACTTTAAGGTTTTAACATAAATGTTCTATATATTTGTTACCTTAAAGCAGACCTAGAAGCAGATATCACAATACAAAATGCATACATTATCAGATAGCTCTTTATCATATCAGAATGGCTGTATAATCATTCATGAAGGTGTAGCCTAAGTCTCTGGCCACTTAACGGGATTGACAGCTCATCATTGTCCCTCCTCCCTGCTGTGGCTGAGTTCAGACTGCTCAGACAAGCTGCAGGTGGCAATCCGGCTGCTTGGTTGGAGACTGAACACATTTGAACTCTTGTGAAGAGGCCATGGGAACAGAGATATAGTTTTAAAGCATTTATCCCAAGATTTGAAGAAAGAGAAAAAAAATTGAACCTAAGCACTAATAAGGAGGTAGCTGCCACCTACCTCCCTATTGTCCCCAGCGACATTCACCGCCATCATGGAGCGGTCTTAGACTCTTCCTGTTGGCGATTTTTGCATCGTCCGCTGATGTCATGTTGACAGAGAAGCGGTTTCTCCGCTCTGTTGACAGGCCTCATAGCCGACGTCATGCTGATTGACAGCCGGCTCCCCCAGTTTGAGAGTCAGGCTCCCCGCTATCTATCGACATGAGGTTGGCTGTCCCACCCCTACCACATATCAGAGCGCAAAAGAATCTACTGCTCTAATACAACTATTTTATCCCCGGCAGGAGGATAAGTAGTGAGTTTAGTAGTGAGTGGTCCAACTCATTGACTGCTACCTGCATATACAAACTTTAAAGGGGCTATTTATCTGTTATTGAATTGGAGAAGATTTGCAGTACCTAGATGGTAAATGGTATTGCGCTACATATAATGTACCTGACCGTGTTAAACACCTGATCGGTTGTGGTGCCAGGTGTCTGACTTCCAATGATCTGACACTGGTGACAAGTCCTAAGCAGGGCTGTGGAGTCGGTAAGCTAAACTTTTGAATCCCCAAAAATGGACACAGTCTCCACGAGTCGAACTCCACAGCCCTGGTCATAAGGATGTCATCAATATCCAGGTGGTGTAAAACCCCTTTATGACCACAGATGCTGTCAATCAATGAGTAAGACCACCTACATTCACAATAAAAAGGAATGTTTAGTTATACTGAATCGTTTCCCTGTAGACTGTATAGCTATCTGCTCTGCTTGATAACCTGGTGTCTGCAGCTCTCAGTTCATGTTTGTGACAGGTTCCCTTCAAACTCTCTTGATGGGTAAGTGTTTCATTTGTTTAGGAATAAAAAGTAACAACTATGTCAGCTGCATGTTGTATAGACATGTACAGAAAAGACCAGTCCACTGACCCACGATTGAGTGTGGGAGAAGAGGCTTAAAGGGGCTTCTGGTGAAAACAAGTTATCCCCTACTAACGGGATAGGTGATAGTCTGCTGATCTATTGGAGTCCGGCCGCTGGGACCTCACTGATCGGCAGAACAGGGAACTTTTCTTCATGTTAGATTGGAGGGTGATGTGGCTGACTACCCTCCTAGCTACTCCCTTTGGAGTTGTTGAGCCCCCGTAAAGAATGAATAGAGCTGTGATTGTACCTCTTGACTGGCCGCTCTATTTTATCATGATGTTAATTATTGAGAAAATATATTCCCTGCTCTGTGAACAGTGTGGGTTCCAGCGGTCAGACCCCCAGTAATCAGCAGGTTATCATCTATTACATGGATTACTTGATTATTGGTCCAGGTACTGGGCCCACCACTGTAACTGTATTCTCATCGTGCCTTAGTGAGATATGTACCACTGGTGGCAGGTCCTAACATGCTTAATACAAAGGTGTATGCCAACACAAATAATGTTGTTTTTGTAATTGTGATCTGTTTACTATTAAGACTGTCATTAAATGGTATTCTCAGTCTTCAACCAGTTCTATTTTGTCTACACCGTATTTTCCATCATGCTCTTTTGCCACTAATATTTTAGGTAGGTCTCTGAGAATGCCCAGAACATCGCCCCAAAGCTGTAAAGGACCATTTACACCATGCAGACGAGGTGAAGACTCATTTTACACTTTGATGTTTTTTTTTCTCCATTCCCTCTTAAGGTCCAGTGGAAACTGTAAACCGATCAGGATCGCATGTCGTTACAGATCCAATGGGAAAACATTCTCTTCTCTAAACAAATGCATATTCATCTTTCCAGTACTAGCAAGATTTGAGTGTATTTGGAATACTTTGTGTAGTATAGGTTGTGATTTGGGAGATTCTTACTATGCTACATTATCTAAGCATTATAGGTAGATTTATTTATTGTCATGGAAAACTTGAGTGAATCTGTCAGACAATTCCTGCTGCTCAAACCATTAGTGGCATTAATCAGAGATTCACTTTATGATTGCAGCCAGGAGTGGTTTTCTTTGAAACATTCCAGCATTTCAGAGAAAATGTTTAAGATCCAACCAGGGACCATAGGCAAAGACGAAACTAGTCCATCGCCACCCCCGATCGGCTTCTCACCACGCTGCTCCAGGTGATTGGCGGTCTCTCCATGTGTGCACATAGCCAATCAATTGGAGTGCCTCTGGGAGAAGCTGATTGAGGGTGGTCCTGGACTAGCCTTGTCTTTTTGTGTGGCATCCAGGCTCTGGTTCTTGTTGCCCTTGGTCTGTGCATCATGAATTAACGGTGAGGTTCCTTTCAGAGTCATATCTTATAACGTAACTATGCCAAACTTTGTGTGTACTGAATGGAACAGTGGAGTACCTGCCACCCCCCATCACTAAGAGATGGCATTCATACCTTCTTATATGGAAATTTATACATTGAAAAGGGGCAGTTGTCTTATGGCAACTGCTGAGATGAGCTTAAAATCTTGCTAATATGACAAAGGTGTAAGCATTGAGTGCATGCATATTTATTTCCTTCATATTCTGTGAACAACGTTTTAGCAAATATGAAATCTTTCTGAGCTTTGCAAGTCATGTTGAAGCCATAAAGGGATTTTTCTTGTTTTAGCTTAAAGGATTTATCCAAATTCTAATTTAGAAAAAAAAAAAAGCAACTGCAGATAAAGATGGGGCTTCCAATATGATGCTGTGGGAGAACGAATGGCTGATAGGCATGGCAACTATTCATAGATGATCTGGGAGATATTGACTCCTTTTGTGCCATTGGTATAGGAGCCAGCATGATAACGTGACACCTAGAAATGCAATTTACACAGCCAGGAACCATACTTATCCAAATGCTAATCAATGAAACATACGCTAATCCTAAATTTCATTACATTAAGATTATATATTACTTTCAAAAACGAACGTCTCCCTCTGTGGGGGATTAAATAATGACAGAATAATCCTATTTTGAAAAATATATATATATATTTTTTTTTATGAAGCTGAAAACAGCGGCTGATGTAATTAAACTAACAAATGAAATGCCACTCACCCATTCTAGAGCTGATCCTCCAGCATTGCTCTCTCTGATTATTACCTCTGCCTTCATGTGCCGTGTGCATATAAACAATGCTGAGAGTATTAGGGGGAAGAATAGGTGAGTGATGTTGCCTTTTGTGACTTTTTTTTTTTCTTTCCAACATTGCTAGCCATTTTAAAACAATTTTACAAATCGTTTAGTTTTAAAGGGGAACTCCGGTAAGGTAACACAAAATCCTATGAATCTGAGCTGTCCACTGCATTTCTAGTATTTTTAGATCATCTATAAATCCATAAAATAATATCTGCTCCTCAGGACCCACCTCTTAAGTATGGGACTATAAGTCACAGAGTAGATTCAGCTTTAGGCTGCCTCATGCTGTAGCTGAGAACAGGGGGGGTGTGGACGTGGCTGCTGGCTTCGGTGCTGGTCCTTCTTTATAGCCCCCGTGCCTGTTGTATGCATAGATATTTTGACTATTCCCACCTGCCACAAGAGATGCCCACACTGTGTGCCTATTGTATTACCGATGCTACCAGTGCAAGGATCACATCCTGAGCTGAGAGTGAGAGCGTGTATTTGTCTTTGCAGCTGTTAGTCTCAGCTCGAGAGATACAGAGGATTGCAAAATGATCCTAGTGTAGCTATGCAGCAGGCATACAGTGCGGGCACCCCTTGCAGGACGCAGAGTAGTGGGCGTGATTAGGCGGAACATGCAACAGGCATAGAGTGGGGGCTGGCATGTAGGAAAAGCACTGTAGTTGGCGGCCATGTCCCCACCACACCACCTGTTCTCGGCTACAGCTGAATTTGTCCGAAGCTGAATCTGCTCTGTGACATGTTGTCCCATATGGGAGGGGTGAGGAGCAGATATGATTTTATGGATTTATAAGTGATCTATCCATCCCAGAACTGCAGTGCCAGCTCAGACTCAGTGTATGAGGCCAGGGACAGCAGTTGTTTTTTTTTTTTATCTCCCCAGAGTTCCCCCTTAAAAAGGTTATCCAGGCCAAATCAATCAAAGGGAATGAAAAGAATGCAGAGAACTGTATTTGTTAAGAAAAAAAAAAGTAGCAGGAAAGTGCATAAAAGGTTTTATATGTATGATCTGCGTGGGGCAGAAATCAATCTGTCCACAATCGCATTGAAATAGCAGATGTAAAACAAAGTCTTCAATTCCGCACAAAAAACACAAAATACCCAACTATACCCACCTTTCCTGGTTCTGCTCTGCCTTAGCCAAACTCCATAAAACCCAACTTTCTTTGATAAAAACTGTTTCAGAAAGTTGTGACAATTAAGATGGCTGCCATTATCGCTTCTTCATGGATTTTTCCCCCTACCATCACTGATTTCTGACATTTTAGCCACATTTTCTTGCTGTACAGATTTTCTGAACTTTGCCTCTCCAAAAAATCCAAGCAGCCTGCTGCACAAATCAACACTTTAAACATTTATTTTAGTAGAGCAATACCCTTGTTTGTGTCTCTGTCACTGGGGGGGCATATGGTCGCCCCTCTCCTGGAGGATAGTGTTTCCTGCCTAGGTAGACAGCTGTGTGCACGATTGCATTTTATTGACTCAGACAATTATCGGCTTGTGTGATCCTTGCAAGCTGTTTCTAGAGTCTTACAGCTATATCTTCTCAAAATAAACTTTTCAGGATTAGATGTAGTATGATTTGTAGGTTGCCCACACTTCAGTCTCCAGGATTTACTCTATGGTTCTTTAGTCATGTTAAAATCCTTTCGATATTAATTATCCTCCTTCCATTTTGTTTGCCTGATGTTGGATGGGCAAGTAGTGTAGCCTAACATTAGTGATCTTTTCTTGAAGCCACCTCTGGGGACAGGCGTCTTCTGCAGGGTGTTAGCTCAGTGATTATGAGATACATACGCGAGAACAAAGGGGTAGATGACCTATGTCCTTCAGACCTCTTTACATGTACAATGAAACCTCTTTGTGACCATCACCCAAAACTGATCTGGGGGAGAAGGTCTTCAAAATCAAAATGGTCATTATGCTAATTATGAGGTGGGACCTAAAGGGAACCTGACAGCTGAAACATACCGCCTGATCAAACACTGGCTTTCAATCATGCATGTTTAACTCTGGAACGCTATGGCTTTTCAGAGCAAAAAAGTGTAAAAAAAATCGCTTGAAAGTGAGCAACGTCTGAGGCCAGTTGTACATCTTTGACGGCTTCTCCTCGCTCACTGCCTGCAGTGACTGGCCTCTTCCTACGTGTGTCTATAGGAAGAGACCTGTTACTCAAGGGCAGTGGGAGGGGAGAAGCCAAAAGAGGCCACAAGATCCAAATAGTCTTCCATGCTGCTGATCGCCAGTGACTTTAAAACTGTTTTCCTCTGAAACGCAGCAGTGTTTGGGTTTCATATACTTTGTTGAAATCAAACCGTGTCTGATACAAGCTGCCCGTGATTAGACAGCATGTACTGGCTGTTAGGTTTTCTGTAAAATCTGATGTGGATGATGAGGTGGTCTAGTGGAGAGGTTTCCTTGTATCCTTTTCATGCAATGTGAGAAAAAGAAGATTGAAAGAAAATAGAAAATTAAGAATTGTTTAGACATTTTTTTGTTTTATTGTTCCTTAGTCAAGTGCCACAAGTCTGTTTATCTGCTGAACAGTTGTTTTCTTTTTTTCTTTTTTCTTTTTTTTTATATGTATATATTTCAGAAGAGAAATTTGCACATGCGGTATGTTTCCTGCTGGTTGACCTCTACCTTCTAACTTACCAAACGGAAAAAGCATTACACCTCCTGGTAGTACTGGAAAAAATGATCTTACAGGGCAACAATAATAATAAAAATGGTAAAAGTAATGAGGTAAGTCATTACAATCAGGTGCACCTCACGTTTAGGCTCCACGTTCACGTGGAGTAACAAAGCCATAATAAGAGCAATAGACTTCAGTAATCAAATTTGTGCACCCTTGGCCTGGCCAAACATTTTGGCCTGTGAGGATTCTCTGGTGTCAGAGCTGGGAACAGTGGTCACATGACCCATGAGTATGGAATATGCATACTGCCAGCCAGAATCCAACTAGATAGGTGCGGCTTCACTCATTACACTAGCATTGAGCAAGACTGTGCTCATCTAGTTGGATTCTGGCCAGGAGTATGCATATATAATATACTCACAGCCACGTGACCACCGTTCTAAGCTCTGACACCAGAGAATCCTCAGTGTGTGCATTGTGAGTATTCACAAGTCTGCAGTCACATAGAGTGACGCGTAGTGACTGCAGACTTGCAGATTTAGACTGGGCAACCCCTTTAAAGACTATTGGTTGTACGCTGATCTCCCTGAGAATCTGCCTCCTAAACATCTTCAAAGAAAAGGGGGGCATTATCATTGTGAGACTTGTAATGACTGACACTTTGCTGCTATAGTCACAAACAACTCTGCAGTGAGATCAGAGCTAACACAGTACAGCAGAAATGAATGTAGTCTTATTACAAACACAATTGTCCTCACAAAGCTGACAGCTCTACTGTACTAACTCCCCTCGCACATACATTGGCCGCCTGTGAGAGAGACACTGAATCTGACAGGAAAACTGCAGATGTGTTTGTAATGAGACAATCTTCACTTCTGCTGTACTGTTATGTCTAATCGCAATGCAGAGCTGTGTGTGATTATAAGAGCAGACTATCAGTCATTTCATGTCTCACACTGGTAATGCCCCATTTAATATAAAATACGTTCTAGAGGCAGATTCACAAATCCTACGATGTCTGGCAAATATATCAACAGCTCCTTTGTGTATATGAAAAAATGTGGATTTCTCTGGAATAAGACTTTTAGATCTGTGATCTAATGTATCACTTGATTCCACTTTCCATGACGTGAGCTCATCTCGATGACTGATAGATCCTACTGACAGATGCCCTTTTTATTATGACTATATCCATCTTAGAAGTCAGAAACAAGAGTATAGGTTACTGCTCTATTGTTTCCGACTTCAGCCTCCGATGGAACCTACGACGGAAACTTATTTAGAGCATCAACTACTGCACAAACCTGGAACGAAGGGGGATTGTGCAATTGTTTACTATTCTAGACCATTTTCCTCTTAGAATCACAAATTATTATTTTTTTAAATTTGCAGACAAATAATAACAGCAACAACAAGGAAGCCCTAAACGCCAAGACTGAGGGAGGAGCTCAACTAGAAGCTGCAAAGTCCAAAATTCATCAGGTAAAAGCATTGGGGATTGAAATACATTGATACATTTCAGAACATCATAGCTCAGTGCAGTGCAGTGTAAACTTCCTACTAATAGGCACGGTGACATATACTCATTGGAAAAATTAGTGCGCAGTATTTTGTTCTGGTTTTATTATTTTCTGTTCTGACTTTCAGTGCAAAGTAAGGGCGTACATCCAAATGAAGTCTCTGAAAGCTTGCAAGAGGGAGATCAAGTCTGTCATGAACACGTCTGGAAATGTAAGGACATGTTATGCTTCACATATTATATATTGGGTAACTAGTAATGAAATGTTACATGGTCATTGATTTAGAGAAACGTCAAGCTCCCCCACTGACGCATTAGCTAAAAATGTTTGATCAGAATTTATTACTTGGTTTCATGCACAACACTTTTTCAGGAAAAAAATCAAAGCTTTAATGACAGCCAAAAGTGGATTCAGAAGGAATACGAAATAGAGAAAAAGAAGCTGACACGGGCTTGCTGGAGTGCAATGTACCAAATCCATAAACAGGCGCACACCACTTAATGCATTATCTCTGCCGTGCGTCTTGATGGAATTGCCACTCCAGTTATTAAAAATATAAGCACTTTTGCTGAATTTAGCAAGTGATTGTAGTCATACCGCGCATCCTCCCCATTTACACCCAGTTTGGTTGAAGCTGATAGAAAGTGATGTGAAAACACCAAAAGTCACACTATTTGCTCCACTCCATAACTTAGTATTGGGGCGTGAAAGCTTTGATGAATCGCCACCTCCCCTACTTGATCCCACTTTGGCTCAAAAAAGTTGCATGCATTCTTCCTGTCAAAAAGGTTTTTTTTCAGGAATTAAATATCTGTTTCAGATTGGGGGGTTCCATTTTCCTAGCTGGCTGATTAGCTGATTGAAGGCGCTGTAGCACACAGCCACTCCTTCATTGTTTATCAAGCATAGCATCATACATTTTATTTTAGATTATTTTTTTAAAGATTCATTATTCGGGCTGTGTCATGTCTTGAATGTGAAGGAACAACAGACTGCAGTACCAGACATAGCCACTAGAAAATGTACAGAACTGTGCCTGGATAATGGGTACATACTGCAGTACAGGGCATAGCCATAAGAAAATGTACAGAACTGTGCCTGGATAATGGATACATACTGCAGTACAGGGCATAACCATAAGAAAATGTACAGAGGTGACGGCTAAACGCAGAGCATTCCAACCGGCCTGCAAAATGCTGATAGACAATGACATTCGTTTTGGTCTAAACTACCCAGCAACGTTGAGATTTCCACTGGCAGGGAAAAATGGGGTCTTTACTGACCCTCAAAAGGCTCTAAGTTGCCTGCAGGAGGCTGTCAAGCCACCTTGAAAATACTGGCCATGTAATGCTGGTATACACTACACACCTGGAAAGGTGGTGTCTAGATAAATCTGGTTGGTCTTTAAGTTCACAATGTTTTCAATGTTTTTCATATTGATGTTTATAATGTTATTAATGAGAAGGTTACAGGGGAGGGTGGGATAAATTACTTTGCAGCAAACAATTCATTTGGCCAGGGCCAACCATGGTGACCCAATGGCCTACTCGCTGGGATGGGCAGGGGTCCCAATTAAACTATAAAACAATGTCCATATTTAAGTTACCAAAAACTGGAGTGGGATAATGGCCACTAAACAAAGTGGTGGGGTGGATGAGCTGACGTCTATCCAGTGGTGCTCATGGAATGTTAATGGGTTAAATTCCCCAACCAAACGGAAAAAAATATGAAATTATCTACACCAGAAGAATTTTCATATAGTCCTCCTCCAGGAGACCCATTGGACTAGGGGTAATCATCTGTTACTTCGTAGTAAAAAATTCACGGTATGTGCTGAAGCATCATATTCCAAGAAACAACGAGAGGTGGTCATCTTAATTAATAATAATATCAGATATGAGGTGGTTGATGTGATGGCGGACCCAGCAGGTAGATATGTATGTGCTAATCTTATAATTGAGGGGACACCGTATAAAGTGGTGAATATCTATGTGCCAAATATGCTGGACACCCAATTCCAGACCTCGATATTAGAACAAATAGCAGATTGGGGCACATACTCATTGATTGTGGGGGGGTTTAATGAAATATATGATAACACTATGGATTCATCAAACCCACAACAACTAAAAATGAGGCCCTCGGAAAAATTGTTGAGGTCTTTAATGAGTGGCTTTGATCTGGTAGATGCTTGGAGGACACAACACCCATTGGAGAGAGACTTTTCACATTATTCTCATGCCCAGGACTCCCACGCCAGGATAGACTACTGGCTCATAAGTTCTGCACTGATGTCGTTAGTTCAACAGACAAAAATTTTAGACATATATATTTCTGATCATGCACCGAACATGATGTATACCCAGCTAAGACAATCCATCAAATTTAACAAGAGATGGAGGTTTTCATCGTTTTTATATACATCTGAAGATTTTAAAAACTATCTTCATCTGGATTGGAACAATTTTAAAACCAACAATATACCGTATATACTCGTGTATAAGCCGAGTTTTTCAGCACAAAAAATGTGCTGAAAAGTCCCCCCTCGGCTTATACACGAGTATATACGGTAATAATAAAAAAAAAAAAAATATACAGCCCCCCCGTGGTATACCGGGCCCCCCCTGTGGCCACCTGTAAAGGAAGCGATGATTATACTTATCGGGTCGCCGACGCCGCCGCTCTGTCACCGTCCGTCACCGCGCTCCTCCTGGTCTTCATGCTTCCTTCACCGTCGCACAGGAAATGACGTCATTTTCTGTGCGCCGATGAAGGAAGCATGAAGACGGGAAGGAGCGCGGTGACGGACGGTGACAGAGCGGCGGCGTCGGCGTCGGCGACCCGATAAGTATAATCATCGCTTCCTTTACAGGTGGCCACGGGGGGGCCCGGTATACCAGGGGGGAGGGCTGTATACAGCCGGGTACCGCTGTATACAGCGGGGGCTGCTGTATACAGCGGGGGATGCTGTATACCCCTCTGGGGCTGCTAAATACCCCTCTGGGGCTGCTGTATACCCCTCTGGGGCTGCTGTACACCCCTCTGGGGCTGCTATATACCCCTCTGGGGCTGGGGCTGCTATATACCCCTCTGGGGCTGGGGCTGCTGTATACAGCTCTGGGGCTGCTGTATAAAGCTCTGGGGCTGCTGTATACCCCTCTGGGGCTGCTATATACCCCTCTGGGGCTGCTATATACCCCTCTGGGGCTGGGGCTGCTGTATACCCCTCTGGGGCTGCTATATACCCCTCTGGGGCTGCTATATACCCCTCTGGGGCTGGGGCTGCTGTATACCCCTCTGGGGCTGCTGTATACAGCTCTGGGGCTGCTGTATACCCCTCTGGGGCTGCTGTATACCCCTCTGGGGCTGCTATATACCCCTCTGGGGCTGCTGTATACCCCTCTGGGGCTGCTGTATACCCCTCTGGGGCTGCTATATACCCCTCTGGGGCTGCTGTATACCCCTCTGGGGCTGCTGTACACCCCTCTGGGGCTGCTATATACCCCTCTGGGGCTGGGGCTGCTATATACCCCTCTGGGGCTGGGGCTGCTGTATACAGCTCTGGGGCTGCTGTATACAGCTCTGGGGCTGCTGTATACCCCTCTGGGGCTGCTATATACCCCTCTGGGGCTGCTATATACCCCTCTGGGGCTGGGGCTGCTGTATACCCCTCTGGGGCTGCTATATACCCCTCTGGGGCTGCTATATACCCCTCTGGGGCTGGGGCTGCTGTATACCCCTCTGGGGCTGCTATATACCCCTCTGGGGCTACTGTATACCCCTCTGGGGCTGGGGCTGCTGTATACCCCTCTGGGGCTGCTGTATACCCCTCTGGGGCTGCTATATACCCCTCTGGGGCTACTGTATACCCCTCTGGGGCTGGGGCTGCTGTATACCCCTCTGGGGCTGCTGTATACAGCTCTGGGGCTGCTGTATACCCCTCTGGGGCTGCTATATACCCCTCTGGGGCTGCTGTATACCCCTCTGGGGCTGCTGTATACCCCTCTGGGGCTGCTGTATACAGCTCTGGGGCTGCTGTATACCCCTCTGGGGCTGCTGTATACCCCTCTGGGGCTGCTATATACCCCTCTGGGGCTGCTATATACCCCTCTGGGGCTGCTGTATACAGCTCTGGGGCTGCTGTATACAGCTCTGGGGCTGCTGTATACAGCTCTGGGGCTGCTATATACCCCTCTGGGGCTGCTATATACCCCTCTGGGGCTGCTATATACCCCTCTGGGGCTGCTGTATACAGCTCTGGGGCTGCTGTATACAGCTCTGGGGCTGCTGTATACAGCTCTGGGGCTGCTGTATACAGCTCTGGGGCTGCTGTATACCCCTCTGGGGCTGCTGTATATACCACTGGGGAGGCTACTGTATACTACCACTGGGGAGGCTGCTGTATACTACCACTGGGGAGGCTGCTGTATACCACTGAGGGGGCCTGTATACCACACTGCTGGGGGCTGTATACCTGTGCTGGGGTCCACCCTCGGCTTATACACGAGTCAATAGGTTTTCCCAGGTTTTGGGGGCAAAAGTAGGGGGGTCGGCTTATACACGGGTCGGCTTATACACGAGTATATACGGTAGACCATATAGTTACACCTCAAATTTTTTCGGATACATCCAAAGCGGTCATGAGAGGCCATATTATATCTTACGTGAGCAATAAAAAGAAAAATTTAATGCGTAGAATTTTGGAATCACAAACACAACTCACAGAGGCATATAAACAATTTAAAATAAATACGCCACTCACAAAAAAGAAATATCTGGAGACAAAGGAAGCGGCAGAGGTCCTAGCTCATGAAAAAGCGGATTATGGTGTGGATTTTCAGAAACAGAAATATTTCAGATGGGGAAACAAACCAGAGAAACTGCTTGCATCACTCACAAGGCCATATCGAAAAGCCACCAGAGTCCATAAAATTTTAAATAAACACGGTGTAACACAGACTACTGACGAGGGAATTAATGGGGAGTTCAAGTCATTTTTTGAGTCTCTCTATAAGGCGGAATCGGATGCAATCTCTGACTTTTTAACGCCTGAGACGATCCCCAGTCTGACGGAAGAGCAAAGACGACTACTTAATTGCAGGGTGACGGTGGCGGAAGTAATACAGACCATTAGCACATTGAAGACCTCCAAGGCACCTGGCCCAGATGGGTACAGTAACGAATACTATAAACTCATTGGGGGAGTGATTGGCCCACACCTATGTGAAATTTTTAAGACTGGTTGAGGAGGAGCGTGCCCCTGACGGTTTTACAGATGCAGACATAATAGTACTCCCAAAACCAGGCAAAGACCCATTGAAAGTGGAGGGCTATAGACCGATCTCATTATTAAATTCAGACTTTAAAATATTCACAAAATTATTAGCAAACAGAGTTCAGAAGATACTTCCCTCAATCATTTCTCCCCAACAAATCAGCTTTGTCCATTGTAAATCTATCACATACAATATACGTACAGCACTGGGAGTAATATACAAGAGGATTGGGAAAGACAGTTGGGCGGTGGTGGCTAGCTTGGACGCCGATAAAGCATTTGACCCAGTGTCATGGGATTACTTATTTAAGATCCTGGCATTGAGGCAGTTTGGTCCATGGTTTTGTAATGCCATTAAAAACATTTATAATGCACTGGTGTCCAGGCTGGCCATAAACGGGACCTTTTCAACACCCTTTAAGATCCAAAGAGGCACAAGACAGGGTTGCCCGTTATCGCCCTTACTGTTCAACCTAGCCTTAGACCCATTAATCAGAACCCTACAGAACTCAACAGTATATAAGGGCATACAAATTGGAAATATACCATACAAAATCGCAGCCTTTGCGGACAACATCCTGTTGTTTATCTACAACCCTGAGATTGAAATCCCTGTGATAATGAAAATCATAGAAAAATATGGTAAATGCTCGGGTTTTAAAATAAATTACAACAAATCAGAAGCTCTGGCCCTCGGGGAGAGGGGGAAGATAACAGGGACTATCCCCTTTTAGATGGAGCACATCTTCCATAAAGTATCTGGGTGTCCACATTCCACGGATTTGTCCACACTATACACAATAAACATAATACCCATTATGGCTTCAATACTTCAACTATTATCATCTTGGAAACACTTAACACGATCTTTTTCAGGGCGCAGTAACTTAATTAAAATGGTCATATTCCCTAAATTAATGTATATATTACAAACACTACCCTTATTATTATGCAAGGAAGATATACACGCATTGAATAAGACATTTAGATCATTTATATGGGGCATAGGGAAGAGATCAAGAATTGGGCTGACGAAGCTGCAGGCTCGAAGAGAAGAGGGAGGTATAAACTTCCCGGACATAGGACGATATAACCTGGCAGCGAACTTAAGATATATAACTGACTTGATGAAAGGGACATCACGCTATACTAATGTAGAATTGGACCAAGCACTTAACCGACATATCTCGTTAACAGTATTGATGCATTTGAGTGATGAAAAACTTCCTAATAACTTAGATCAATTCCCGACTATATGACAAACAATAAAGACCTGGAGAAAATCTAGGAAAATAAATGGAGTGGAGGTTGGGACGTCACCATTTATGCCATTTCTAGATAGTCCAAACTTTCTGGGAGGACAACCACCACCAATATATACAGATATGGCAAGACAGGGTTGCACAATGGCAGTACATTTGATGGACAATAAATTCTCCATCCTAACATATAACCTAGTTAATCAACGCTTCCCCATCTTTACAAATAGACCATTTTTATTTTTACAGGCAAGACGTTTAGATCAAAAAGGCAAGCCAGATAGGTCAAGGTCATAGGATGAATGTTTTTTTCAGAAATACTATGACACAGCCAGTGTCAACTAGTTACATCTATACATTATTAAGAAAAGAATGGTCATGGGAGGGAACATCCACAGGACCAGCAAAATGGGCGACAGAACTTAGAGAAGTGACGGTTGAGGACATAGTGAGAGCCACAGACAGACAAAGGCAAGTCGTGGGTTCCAGCAGCTATACAGAAATGGCTATGTTAATACATAGAGCGTATATTACACCTCTTATCAAATCAAAAATGACAACAAAGGAAAGATTTAGATGTGCAAAATGCAACATAGAAAATACGGATATCCTACATCATTTGTGGGAGTGTGAGAAAATCAACACATGATGAAATCCAAAGGGTATGTGGGGCGCGGTTGCCATTGACTCTACAATGGGCAATTTTTAATATCTTAGATGAACACTCAATCACACTCCCAAAAAAAATAAGTCATGCTAATAGTGTGGGCATCAGAAGTTAGGAAGAGCATCTTACATCAATGGCTAAGTCCAGAGCCGCCGACTAGGACCCTAATACAATCCAAGTTTAATGTTCCTGTTTCGTATGGACTGGCTAAACACCCTGACAGATAAAGAAAAAATGGTGGAGAAGTTCTTGACTACATGGTCACTGCTTCTACCAACAATACCCGAAGAGACAAAAAAATCAACTTAAAAGTCAGTTTGAAAACACCCGATAGTATCTGTTAGAAAGAATTCAGGGCAACACTCCAATACCATAAAAATAGATATTATTGCTGCAGGGAATGGAAAAAGGGAGACGGGGGGGCCTTAAGCAAGATACAGTTTAAAGTATCACAATGTCTTCTTCATTATGCATTGCAACTTTCTAAATGTATATACCGTATATACTCGTGTATAAGCCGAGTTTTTCAGCACAAAAAATGTGCTGAAAAGTCCCCCCTCGGCTTATACACGAGTATATACGGGTAATAAAAAAAAAAAAATATATACCGGACAGCCCCCCCCGTGGTATACCGGGCCCCCCCTGTGGCCACCTGTAAAGGAAGCGATGATTATACTTATCGGGTGGCTGTCGCCGACGCCGCCGCTCTGTCACCGTCCGTCACCGCGCTCCTCCTGGTCTTCATGCTTCCTTCACCGTCGCACAGGAAATGACGTCATTTTCTGTGCGCCGATGAAGGAAGCATGAAGACGGGAAGGAGCGCGGTGACGGACGGTGACAGAGCGGCGGCGTCGGCGACAGCCACCCGATAAGTATAATCATCGCTTCCTTTACAGGTGGCCACAGGGGGGCCCGGTATACCACGGGGGGCGGCTGTATACAGCCGGGTACCGCTGTATACAGCGGGGGCTGCTGTATACAGCGGGGGCTGCTGTATACCCCTCTGGGGCTGCTAAATACCCCTCTGGGGCTGCTGTATACCCCTCTGGGGCTGCTGTATACCCCTCTGGGGCTGCTATATACCCCTCTGGGGCTGCTATATACCCCTCTGGGGCTGGGGCTGCTGTATACCCCTCTGGGGCTGCTGTATACAGCTCTGGGGCTGCTGTATACAGCTCTGGGGCTGCTGTATACCCCTCTGGGGCTGCTGTATACCCCTCTGGGGCTGCTATATACCCCTCTGGGGCTGCTATATACCCCTCTGGGGCTGCTGTATACCCCTCTGGGGCTGCTGTATACCCCTCTGGGGCTGCTATATACCCCTCTGGGGCTGCTATATACCCCTCTGGGGCTGGGGCTGCTGTATACCCCTCTGGGGCTGCTGTATACAGCTCTGGGGCTGCTGTATACCCCTCTGGGGCTGCTGTATACCCCTCTGGGGCTGCTATATACCCCTCTGGGGCTGCTATATACCCCTCTGGGGCTGCTGTATACCCCTCTGGGGCTGCTGTATACCCCTCTGGGGCTGCTATATACCCCTCTGGGGCTACTGTATACCCCTCTGGGGCTGCTGTATACAGCTCTGGGGCTGCTGTATACACGCTCTGGGGCTGCTGTATACCCCTCTGGGGCTGCTGTATACCCCTCTGGGCTGCGTATCCTCTGGGCTGCTGTATACAGCCTGGCGCTATACCCCTCTGGGCTGCTATCTTCTGGGCTGTTATACAGTGGCTGCTATACAGCTGGGGCTGCTGTATACCCCTCTGGGGCTGCTATATACCCTCTGGGGCGCTGTATACCCCTCTGGGGCTGCTGTATACAGCTCTGGCGCTGTATACAGCTGGGCTGCTGTATACAGCTCTGGGGCTGCTGTATACCCCTCTGGGGCTGCTGTATACCCTATGGCGCTGTATACCCCTCTGGGGCTGCTATATACCCCTCTGGGGCTACTGTATACCCCTCTGGGGCTGCTGTATACAGCTCTGGGGCTGCTGTATACAGCTCTGGGGCTGCTGTATACCCCTCTGGGGCTGCTATATACCCTCTGGGGCTGCTGTATACCCCTCTGGGGCTGCTATATACCACTCTGGGGCTGCTGTATACCCCTCTGGGGCTGCTGTATACAGCTCTGGGGCTGCTGTATACAGCTCTGGGGCTGCTGTATACACCCCTGGGGCTGCTGTATACCCCTCTGGGGCTGCTGTATACCCCTCTGGGGCTGCTGTATACAGCTCTGGGGCTGCTGTATACCGCTCTGGGGCTGCTGTATACAGCTCTGGGGCTGCTGTATACGCTCTGGGGCTGCTGTATACACCTCTGGGGCTGCTGTATACCCCTCTGGGGCTGCTGTATACCGCTCTGGGGCTGCTGTATACAGCTCTGGGCTGTTATACAGCTCTGGGGCTCGTATACCTTGGGTGCTGTATACAGCTCTGGGGCTGCTGTATACCCCTCTGGGCTGCGTATCCCTCTGGGCTGTTATACCTTGGGCGATACCCCTCTGGGGCTGCGTATCTTGTCTTATACCTCTGAGCTGTATACCCCTCTGGGGCTGCTGTATACCTCTGGGTGCTTATACGTCTGTCTGTTATACCGCCTCTGGGGCTGCTGTATACCCTCTGGGGCTGCTGTATACAGCTCTGGGGCTGCTGTATACCACTCTGGGGCTGCTGTATACAGCTCTGGGGCTGCTGTTAGTCTGTGCTTATACCTCTGGGGCTGCTGTATACCCCTCTGGGGCTGCTATATACCCCTCTGGGGCTGCTGTATACCCCTCTGGGGCTGCTGTATACCCTGGGGGCTCTGTATACCCCACTGAGGCTGCTGTATACCCTTGGGGCTGCTGTATACAGCTTGGGGCTGTTATACAGCTCTGGGGCTGCTGTATACCCTCTGGGGCTGTATACCCTCTGGGGCTGTTATACCCCTCTGGGTGCTGTATCACCGGGGCTTTATTGGGGGCAAAACCTGGGGGTCTGGCTTATACAGTCGGGCTGCTGTATACAGCTCTGGGGCTGCTGTATACAGCTCTGGGGCTGCTATATACCCCTCTGGGGCTGCTGTATACCCCTCTGGGGCTGCTGTATATACCACTGGGGAGGCTACTGTATACTACCACTGGGGAGGCTGCTGTATACTACCACTGGGGAGGCTGCTGTATACCACTGAGGGGGCCTGTATACCACACTGCTGGGGGCTGTATACCTGTGCTGGGGTCCACCCTCGGCTTATACACGAGTCAATAGGTTTTCCCAGGTTTTGGGGGCAAAAGTAGGGGGGTCGGCTTATACACGGGTCGGCTTATACACGAGTATATACGGTATATGAATATGAAGTACAAGATCCTGTATTTGGAACTGTTAGCATTTACTGTATGTTGCCAAAATCAATCAAATATATTTTAAAAAAAGAAAAATGTACAGACTGTGCCTGGATAATCGGTACATACTGCAGTACAGGGCATAGCCATAAGAAAATGTACAGAACTGTGCCTGGATAATGGGTACATATTGCAGTACAGGGCATAGCCATAAGAAAATGTACAGAACTGTGCCTGGATAATGGGTACATACTGCAGTACAGAGCATGGCCATAAGAAAATGTACAGAACTGTGCCTGGATAATGGGTACATACTGCAGTACAGGGCATAGCCATAAGAAAATGTACAGAACTGTGCCTGGATAATGGGTACATACTGCAGTACAGAGCATGGCCATAAGAAAATGTACAGAACTGTGCCTGGATAATGGGTACATACTGCAGTACAGGGCATAGCCATAAGAAAATGTACAGAGCTGTGCCTGAATAATGGGTACATACTGCAGTACAGGGCATAGCCATAAGAAAATGTACAGAGCTGTGCCTGGGTAATGGGTACATACTGCGGTACGGGGCATAGCCATAAGAAAATGTACAGAGCTGTGCCTGGATAATGGGTACATACTGCAGTACAGAGCATGGCCATAAGAAAATGTACAGAACTGTGCCTGGATAATGGGTACATACTGCAGTACAGGGCATAGCCATAAGAAAATGTACAGAGCTGTGCCTGAATAATGGGTACATACTGCAGTACAGGGCATAGCCATAAGAAAATGTACAGAACTGTGCCTGGATAATGGGTACATACTGCAGTACAGAGCATGGCCATAAGAAAATGTACAGAACTGTGCCTGGGTAATGGGTACATACTGCAGTACAGGGCATAGCCATAAGAAAATGTACAGAACTGTGCCTGGATAATGGGTACATACTGCAGTACAGAGCATGGCCATAAGAAAATGTACAGAACTGTGCCTGGATAATGGGTACATACTGCAGTACAGGGCATAGCCATAAGAAAATGTACAGAGCTGTGCCTGAATAATGGGTACATACTGCAGTACAGGGCATAGCCATAAGAAAATGTACAGAGCTGTGCCTGGGTAATGGGTACATACTGCAGTACAGGGCATAGCCATAAGAAAATGTACAGAACTGTGCCTGGATAATGGGTACATACTGCAGTACAGAGCATGGCCATAAGAAAATGTACAGAACTGTGCCTGGATAATGGGTACATACTGCAGTACAGGGCATAGCCATAAGAAAATGTACAGAGCTGTGCCTGAATAATGGGTACATACTGCAGTACAGGGCATAGCCATAAGAAAATGTACAGAACTGTGCCTGGATAATGGGTACATACTGCAGTACAGAGCGTGGCCATAAGAAAATGTACAGAACTGTGCCTGGATAATGGGTACATATTGCAGTACAGGGCATAGCCATAAGAAAATGTACAGAACTGTGCCTGGATAATGGGTACATATTGCAGTACAGGGCATAGCCATAAGAAAATGTACAGAACTGTGCCTGGATAATGGGTACATACTGCAGTACAGAGCATGGCCATAAGAAAATGTACAGAACTGTGCCTGGATAATGGGTACATACTGCAGTACAGGGCATAGCCATAAGAAAATGTACAGAACTGTGCCTGGATAATGGGTACATACTGCAGTACAGAGCATGGCCATAAGAAAATGTACAGAACTGTGCCTGGATAATGGGTACATACTGCAGTACAGGGCATAGCCATAAGAAAATGTACAGAGCTGTGCCTGAATAATGGGTACATACTGCAGTACAGGGCATAGCCATAAGAAAATGTACAGAGCTGTGCCTGGGTAATGGGTACATACTGCGGTACGGGGCATAGCCATAAGAAAATGTACAGAACTGTGCCTGGATAATGGGTACATACTGCAGTACAGAGCATGGCCATAAGAAAATGTACAGAACTGTGCCTGGATAATGGGTACATACTGCAGTACAGGGCATAGCCATAAGAAAATGTACAGAGCTGTGCCTGAATAATGGGTACATACTGCAGTACAGGGCATAGCCATAAGAAAATGTACAGAACTGTGCCTGGATAATGGGTACATACTGCAGTACAGAGCATGGCCATAAGAAAATGTACAGAACTGTGCCTGGGTAATGGGTACATACTGCAGTACAGGGCATAGCCATAAGAAAATGTACAGAACTGTGCCTGGAATAATGGGTACATACTGCAGTACAGGCATGCCATAGAAAATGTACAGACTGTGCCTGGATAATGGGTACATACTGCAGTACAGGGCATAGCCATAAGAAAATGTACAGAAGCTGTGCCTGGATAATGGGTACATACTGCAGTACAGGCATAGCCATAAGAAAATGTACAGAACTGTGCCTGGATAATGGGTACATACTGCAGTACAGGGCATAGCCATAAGAAAATGTACAGACTGTGCCTGATAATGGGTACATACTGCAGTACAGGGCATGCCATAAGAAAATGTACAGAACTGTGCCTGGATAATGGGTACATACTGCAGTACAGGGCATGCCATAAGAAAATGTACAGACTGTGCCTGATAATGGGTACATACTGCAGTACAGGGCATAGCCATAAGAAAATGTACAAAACTGTGCCTGGATAATGGGTACATACTGCAGTACAGAGCTGGCCATAAGAAAATGTACAGAACTGTGCCTGGATAATGGGTACATACTGCAGTACAGGGCATAGCCATAAGAAAATGCACAGAACTGTGCCTGGATAATGGGTACATACTGCAGTACAGGAGAGGCGTGGCCTGCAGCAGCATGTGAGGACGTGGATCCCTGAGCTACTGTGCCCACAGACAAGCTACTGGGAATTCGGCTGAATTTGTAATGATTTTTACCTCAAGACACTGCCTGAAGTCTATTTGTTTGTTTGTTTTTTTGTTTTTTTTTCCTCACATGAGAGTGATGGTGGCGCCATTTTGTGATTACTGAATGCTTCATAATAATACTCCTGTCACCCATAAATCATCTGAAATTGACAACACAGGTCACAGTTTACTGAAGTAATATTAGACTTCGTCTTTCTGGACCAGAAGATCTTGTCTTGGTGATATATTTATCAATATCTTATTCTGCTTTATTTTCTATATACAGCCTATGCTATCTCTGACATGGGCTTTTTTATTCACTTCTCTCATTAGTTTTTGGAGATTTTATTGTTTTGGTCTATTAAGTTTGTTCTTAGACCATTTTCTGCTATTCTGTGAGGAAAACTGCCATTTCTCTCTGGGGAGTAGTGGAGACGCCATCTTTGATTTGCTGATTGCGGCTTTCCCGGAGGATGCCAATTTACTACACAAACGGATTTTCCTCACTGTAAGATCCGGACCTCTGAGGTAAATTTTCCCTCATATGCATTTGGAAAGCAACAGTGACCGGTACAGGAGGCGTGGGGGATCTACTAAAAGATGAGCTGCTGTCCTGATTGAGGACATTTAATATAAGTGACTAGACTGAGACATCCCTGCAGCCTTCTTCATAGACTATCTGGTCATACTATTTTGGATGCTCCTTGCTTAGTTACATACTTGCATAGGGTGGGGATAATACCATTCTATATATTGGACAATTCATGAGTCTGAAGGGGAGATATATAACCTTTCTAGTCCTAGTGTTACACTGAGACTTCAGGAGACTCTTTTTTGCTACTCATTTGTTTTTTTTGCAAGCTGTTGCCTTATAACTTCTTCCATCTTTGCGTGCTACTGCATCTCCAAGGACTTCTTCAATCAAGCGGGGTCGGCAGGCCTCCAACGTATCCGAGCTACGTAGATGGATCCTGTTGTCTGAGGTTTCTACACGATCCGACCACTCCTGGGAGGGATCTCTTTAATCAAGCGGGGTCGGCGGGCCTCCAACGTATCCGAGCTTCGTAGACGGTTTCCGGTGTCGAGGAGTCAACTAAACAGCTATTCTTTTATGGGGATGTGCTGTTGGGGTACACCTTTATATTGATCTGCATATTGATGTTTGACTCTGTTTCTTGTGGATAAAGGTAGTTTGGGTGGTAGTTGTTGGGTCTTGGGTGGGTGATCTTTTCATCTTCTAATTGGGGGAGAGAGCTATTTACTTTATACTCTGAGTCCGTATTTACAGATAATTGTACTTCATTTCTGTTCCTTGGCTCTAGTATTGTGGAAGTCTATTACCTAATTGTAATTGTTTTTGGCTCAATATAGTTTACTGGAGCTGGCTATAGAGACTTACTATACATACTTTGATATTCTTAATTTCTTAATTTATATACCTCAATTTATACGGTATACTAGTCCTAATGTCTCCCAAGCCTAAACCAAACGTTACTTCCAAAAATTCCACTGGTGAACTGGTGGAGGCTAGTCCACAGAGTGCGAACACTATGCCTTCCTCGGCCTACCATAGTAACCAGTCACAAAGTGGCAGTAAAGATTCCTTACCAGTGGAGAATAGTTCAGAAGAATGGAAATCCACACCTATGATTTATGAATCTACCCAGGCAAACTCAAAAAGAAAAGAAATGGAAACTATATCCAGATCACATGATGGCTCTAATTTTCGGGAAGATTATGACTCAGCTCGAGACCCTCAAACCAAGAGCCCGGTGAGACAAAGAATGAAGACCTCAAGGAAAGACACAGATCCTCTCTCCAACCTTGATGATGGACAACTATCATATAGAGATTTCTTGGTTAAAGTATTTGCTGATTTTAAAAAATCTTTGAGAGACGACATTGATGAGATTAAACATTCGGTGGCCTCGATAGTTTCCAGAACAGAAAAAACAGAGAAAGCCATTGAGGAATTAAAAACGGAGTGCATTGACTCTAGAAAATCTCAAGACAGGGTGACTAATGAAATTAAAGTTCTGAAGGATAGGTTAGCACAGTGATGGCGAACTCCAGGCCTCGAGTGCCACCAACAGTGCAGGTTTTCAGGATTTCCTCAGCATTGCACAGAGGTTGGAATCATCATCAGTGCAGGTGATTATATTATCACCTGTGCAATATAAGGAAATCCTGAAAACCTGCACTGTTGGTGGCACTCGAGGCCTGGAGTTCGCCATCACTGGGTTAGCAGATAGAGAGGACCGGGACCGCAGGAATAACCTGAAATTTAGAGGAATTCCCGAAAAGATAAAGCAGGATAACTTGATTAATTACGTGAAATCTCTCACTAGAAAAATTGCTCCCTCACTGGAAAATATGGAGTATTTTATAGAAAGAGCCCATAGATTGCCAAGGCCCTCGCATCTTTCGGACCATGTCCCGAGGGATGTGATAGCTAAATTTAGCTTCTATCAAACCAGAGATAAAGTGACAACTTTCTTAAGAGATAATAAATCCCTACCTTCACCTTACGACGGGATTAAAATCTTCACAGATATTTCTAAAGACACGATGCTGAAGAGGAAATCTTTGAAACCTGTAACGGACATTCTATTTGCTAAGGAGATCTTGTACAGATGGGGTCATCCGACCACTAGTGTTATTTTTACATACAAACAGAAATCTTTTGTTATTGAAGATAAGTCTGAGGGACTGAAAGTTTTGGGAAACTTACATCTAACTTATACTTGACGGGTCTTAAGTAGCTCTGTTTGACACTTTAAAGTTTTAAGGTCCAATTAGGCACACTGGCCAAAACATTAGCCTTGCAGGAAGTTGAATAACGGTTCCCTTGAACCCTTCCTTATAGTATTGATACTTACATAGTTCTTTTTACTAGTTACATTATGTGTTATAGTTTGCTTCATTTAATAGTTTGTTTCTTTACCTACCTGTAGTAGTTTAGTTTCCCTCCTAATTCTCTCCCTTCCCTCTCCCTCACACTTCCTCAGCTTCATACTTTCATTGCAGCTAGCTTACATACATTTTTAATTCTTCATTGAGACAATGACCACCAGATACCTTTCACTAAATGTCCATGGGTTAAATACCCCTCAAAAAAGGTTCCATGTATGGAAAGAACTTGCGAGACATAAAATTGATTTGGCAGGACTTCAGGAAACTAAATTTTGCCTAGAAAATCCACCAAAGTTTACGAATAAACTATTTCCTATTATCTATTTCTCCTCTAACAAGAAAAAAAAATCTGCAGTTGCCATTTTGATTAGGGATACTCCTAAATTTGAAGAACTTGAGGTCCATAGAGATGATGAGGGCCGATATCTTATCCTGATATGTAAAATAAATGATACTCCTCACACACTTGTGAATTTATACGCTCCTAACAAAGGTCAAATTTCATTTTTAAAAAAACTGTTCAGGACTATCCATGATCATAAGAAAGGCAACCTCTTCATTTTTGGGGACTTTAACGCGGTTCCTAATGCTATGTTTGACTCATCCAATAAAGCCAGGAATACCAATGTCCAGCTTGATCCATTATTTAACCAGGAGGAATTCTATGATGCATTCCGATGCATAAACTCGTCATCTATAGAATTTACTCATTTTTCTGACTCGCATAAATCCTTTGCTAGGATAGATCTAGTTTTAACAGATATCAATTCCTTGCAGAAGATTAAATCAATAGAAATACTTCCTAGATCTTGGTCGGATCACTCTCCGATAATCTTCGTTACTACAGATGGGGCTTCTTATAGTGGGCGGAAACTCTGGAGAGCAAATTCTTTTCTATACCACCATCCAGATTATAAATCCAAAATTCAAAGTATATTACAATATTACTTTAAAGAAAATGATTTGGGAGATATGCCTATTCCAACTTTATGGACTTGCCCATAAGGCACTGATTAGAGGTCATCTAATTCAATTAAATTCTCTCCTAAAAAGAAAATTAACTAAAGATACGGCTTCCATCATAAGTAAGATTAAAGACTTGGAATCGGAGGTGATTCGGACCAAGAAAAATTCCATCTTTGGTGACATTCTTAAATTGAGGGTTGAACTAAAATCCCTTTTAACTGCGGAATTTGATAAGGTTTCCCACATTACTAAATCTAATTTTTATAATTGTACCAACAAACCCTCCAAACTATTTGCCAAATTGATAAAAATACGAAGGGCCAAAATGAGAATTCTACAGATCAGGAATAAACCTAATTCTATAGTTAAATCCCCTGCGGAAATTTCAGATGCCTTTGAAGTTTATTACAAGAAGTTATATAACTTAGGAAAGGAGCCCGGGGAAGTTGATCCCTGTGCTGTGGAAATGGCTTCGTTTTTAGACTCTATTCAACTTCCTTCTTTGACATCTGACCAGTTAAAATTCCTAAACTTACCCTACACTGAAGCTGAAATCTCTGATACTATTGCGTCCCTAAAGAAATTTAAGTCTCCCGGGCCTGACGGGTTACAGAACGAATACTATATTGCCTTTAAAGATATCCTTGTCCATATTTAACTAGGTTAATCAATTTCCTCACTACTGACCAGAGTAGTCTTCCCAAGGAAATGCAAGAAGCAGTGATTACGGTTATCTCAAAAGATAAGGGTGACACTGAGAATGTAGCTAACTATAGACCCATATCGCTCCTGAATTCAGATCTAAAAATTATTAGTAAAACTTTAAATAACAGACTAAAACAAGTTATCTCGACACTCCTTCACGGGGATCAAGTGGGTTTCGTTCAAGGAAGGGGAACATCGGATGCTACGAGACGGGCGTTAAATTTAATAGATTTTATAGAGAGAACTGGGACTCCAACCCTAGTGGTCGCTGTCGACGCGGAGAAAGCGTTCGACAGGGTCCACTGGGGGTTCCTCTTTGAGGTTTTGAGGAGGTTTGGCTTTGGGGGTAATATAACTAACTTAATTCATTCGCTTTATTCTAATCCGAGTGCGAAAATCATAACAAATAACTTTTTGTCAAAAGACATCTTGCTAACGAATGGTACACGTCAAGGTTGTCCCCTTTCCCCTTCTCTCTTTAACCTCTTTATTGAGCCGTTAGCGGAAAAAATACGTACTCATCCTTTGATAAAAGGCATTCCCATTTCTATGAGACAATTTAAGATTAGTTTATTTGCTGACGATATCCTGGTAACTTTGACTGATCCCATAAATTCTTTACGATATCTCCTTGACACAATTGATAAATTTTCTCGAATTTCCCATTATAAGATCAATTTGAAAAAGACTCAGGTGTTACACTTAAATATAGATCAGGACCTCCTTGACTTGTTAAAACGCGAACACTCTCTCTCGTGGGAAAAATAATCTATAAAATATTTAGGTATTTATTTGACCAAATCCCTATCTAAGATTGTAGACGTTAATCTTAATTATATCTACAAAGTCATTCAGGACGATGTTCTTCATATTTCCAAAATTGATATTTCATGGTTGGGAAGAATAGACTCATTTAAAATGTTTATCTTACCGAAACTTCTCTATTTTTCGTTCTGTACCCCTACCTGTGTCCAGACAATGGATGGCAAAATTACAAACTCAACTGACGAGATTCATTTGGGATAAGAAAAAACCAAGAGTGGCTAAGACTACCCTGGAGAAAGGGAGGTCTAGAGGAGGTTTGGCTGTTCCCAACCTCATCGCATATCATCACTCCACTATCATAAAACTGAGTCAATCATGGTGGGAGACAGGCGATAGACCAAGTTGGCTTACTCTTGAAGATAAAAATATGCTAAAGGGAGGCCTTGGTCCACAGCTTCTTTCCTTCCTTTGTGATAAAAACAAACCTCTTCCGAAAGAAACGTTAGTGAAAGCCTCTATTCAATCCTGGAGATTGTTTGTTTCCAAATCATTGAAAAGCTTTCAACCTCATCCACCTACTTGGATCCCAATTGATATATTAGACTATATTTCTGTAAACCTGAAACTTAAATCCTGGAAAGACCATGGGATTGGTTTTATATCTAACATCTTGGATGGCAGAGGAGGGTTGATTCCCTTTGCGGTCCTACAAAACACTTATGGTCTGGAAGACATAGAAGTTAAAACCTGGGAGGAGATTCATCGCATTCTGTTGAGCCATAAACTGGTATTCTCTCTTCCTCACAATGTGACACAACTTTTGAAGTTCCCGCAGAGTACCTTTTTTGGAAGTTGAAAAACATATATCAGGACATTAACCTAGATTCGGTCTATGTGAAATCTTCAAATGTAGTAGCATGGGAGAAAGACCTGAACATCTCTATAAATACTGAACAACTTGGCAAGTCCTTTGATCTTATGTATACACAGGTACCGTGCATCTCCCTTATTGAGACCTAATTTAAATTGTATTCAAGATGGTATCTTACTCCGTTGAAGCTAAATAAGTTTAATTCACTAAGGGTGCTTTCACATCTGCGTTTTTCGTAATTCGCGGCAGATGCGGTGAAAAAACCGCATCTGCCGCGTTTACCGCATAACCGTTCCACTTGCGGCGCGGTTGCGGTTTTTTCTATGCAAAGTATAGGCATACTTGCGGCAGGTGCGGCAAGTGCGGTTTTGCACTTGCGGCAGGTGCGGCCGCGAAAAAAACCGCGGCTTACTGCGGTTTTTTTCGCGGCCGCACCTGCCGCAAGTGCAAAACCGCACTTGCCGCACCTGCCGCAAGTATGCCTATACTTTGCATAGAAAAAACCGCAACCGCGCCGCAAGTGGAACGGTTATGCGGTAAACGCGGCAGATGCGGTTTTTTCACCGCATCTGCCGCGAATTACGAAAAACGCAGATGTGAAAGCACCCTAACTCCCCGATGTGCTGGAGGAACTGTAACCAACTGCTGATCTGACTCGTGTTCTGGGGATGTTAATTCCTTAAAAATTTTGGTGAGACATAAGGCATCTAATTAAAGATATTTCTGGATTGAGGTTTTCTATCTCTGAGTTAGTGTTGCTTTTGTTGGGTTGGATTCTCTTCCAAAACGTATAAGGCCACTTACGATTCATATTCTTTTAACAGCAAAAACTATGATTGCCTCACTTTGAGAGAGTCTACAGTCCATCTATACAGGATGTCATAGACAGAATTGCATCTCATAATCTTTTGAATATTCATTCGCTATTAGAAATGGCCTACAAACCAAATATCAGAAGAAATGGGCATTGTGGAATATAAAATTTCCATCTCCGTTCTTAAAGTCAGCCAAAGTCCCCCCAGATAACTTTCTCTAGGCTTCACCACTGGACTGTATGATGGACTCATTGTCTATAGCTTGTACTATAGTAAGTGTCTATAGCTACCTTTCCCCCCCTTCATTTCCTTTCCTCTCTCCCTTATGTTTATCTGCTGAAGAGCAGTTCTTCATAACTTGACTTAGCTTGAGATTCTTGGTCCTTAGTATTGATTGCCTTTAGTTATACTATTTCATAATTACTTCCCAAAGTATTATTTGGAGATGTGTAATTCTTTGTTTCCCTGTTTACTTTCATTGTTCTCTTTTGGTGTTCTGTATTTGATGAAATTGATTGTAATAAGGTAATCTCTCATTATCCTACTTCTACTTCTTACCATTTGCTGTACGACTGTATTTGATTATTATACTTGTACTTGATTTATTGAACTCGAATATTATTTTGAACACATATGCAGTACAGGATAGCCATAGAAAATGTACAGAGTGTGCTGATAATGGGTACATACTGCAGTACAGGGCATAGCCATAAGAAAATGTACAGAACTGTGCCTGGATAATGGGTACATACTGCAGTACAGAGCATGGCCATAAGAAAATGTACAGAGCTGTGCCTGGGTAATAACTGAGGGTACCATCCCTGGCTAAGTATCAAGGGCATAGCCATAAGAAAATGTACAGAACTGTGCCTGGATAATGGGTACATACTGCAGTACAGGACATAGCCATAAGAAAATGTACAGAACTGTGCCTGGATAATGGGCAAGTGCTGCAGTACAGAGCATAGCCATAAGAAAATGTACAGAGCTGTGCCTGGATAATGGGTACATACTGCAGTACAGGGCATAGCCATAAGAAGATGTATAGAACTGTGCCTGGATAATGGGATACTGCATACAGGCATGCAAGAAAAGTACAGACTGTGCTGGATAATGGTACATGCAGTAAGGCATAGCATAAGAATGTACAGAGCTGTGCCTAGGTAATGGGCAAGTTCTGCAATTCAGGGCTTTGCCATAAGAAAATGTACAGAGCTTAGCCTGGATAATGGGCAAGCTCTGCAGTACAGGGCATATCTATAAGAACATTGTGAGGTGCTAAGGAGAGAGGTACTAGAAAACAAATGCAAAATGTGGAAAAAAAAATACTAAAAATGTTAGTTGTTTTTTTTTTTCTTGTTAATTTTCTGGTCATCATAATGGGAGACCCAGACAATGGGGTTTAGGGCACTGCCCTCCGGAGGTCACACTAGGTACTACAAGTTTGTAGACACCGCCTCCTCCGCTTATAAACCCCTACCGCAGGGAACATCCTCAGTTTTAAACTTAGTGTGCTCGGAGGATCACGCTTTGCTTGCACTTCACTGCATTCTCACAACTTACGTGATGGCGTCTGAAGACAAGGTAAAATGGTTCCAGTCGGAACCTGCGACAGCCTCCCCGCTCACTCTTTGTGGAACACGCAGGTGGAGGTACCGGAGGGCCTAGAGCCTGGACACTTGGTGTTCTCCCGGTACGCTGTTGCACTCCTTTCCATCCCTCTCTGGGGGGCTCTGGAGAGTGGGAGATAGGAGCCTTGCACAGCTCCGCTCCGTCCGAGGCCTCCCTAAATGGTGCTTACAGACCGGACTGGAGCCAGCCCAGTCCGAGGCCTCCCTAAATGGTGCTTACACTCCGGACTGGTGCTGAACCACCGTCCGAGGCCTCCCTAAATGGTGCTTACAGACCGGACCGGCACTGAGGCACTCTGTGTCTCCTGTGTGCCTGGGGGCAGTGTCGGTCACTTTGTGTCCTGACACTCAGACCGCGCGTTACTCTCGGGTCCGCGGATCTGGAGGTGTACCCTGTGCTGGGGTCACCTGGCTGACCGCCCTGTGTGTCACAGGGGCTGAGGCTGTAGGCTGCGGATGTTTATTTGTACATGCAGTCTGTGTGTTGTGTTTCACACTACTTCCCGCGCTGCGGGCTCTGGCGCCTTCATGCTGAGGCTGCTTGGAGGATGGGAAGCAGCCCATGCGGTGACGTCATCGATGGGCGTGTGTGTGTGCTTCCCGCGTGTTTTCGGCGCCGCCCACGGTTTCACTGTCGGCGGCCATCTTTACCCTCACTTCCCGGCTGGGATCTGTCTGCAGCGTGCGTCTGCACTCCAGGGGAGACCGGAAACTCTCGCGGAGGTCACACACACACCCTTCCTCCTACCGCTTCGCTGCGGTCGGTAAGCCACCGGGATTCCCGGTTTTGTCTGTACAATTTGGCTTATATTTCCCCTACTGTGGCGATGTCCTCAGTTAGGAAGCGTGCTGCTAAGGCGGCAGATGCCACCATTACCTGTACTACATGCAATGGGACACTGGTGGAGGGGTCCTGCAATAACTGCGGACGCCCAGAGGCCCGGATTGACACTGCAGAGGCAGCAGCTCCGGTGCTGTACCCTGAGGTCCAGGTGGTCCCAGGGCCATGGGAAACTCAGAATAAGATCAATGAATCTCTGTTGTCCCAGCTGTCCTCCATGTCGCAGTCCCTGGAGGCACTCAATAGGAGGCTGGAAGGCCCAGCTACTCCTTCTAGCTACCCCCGGGTGTCTCCCTCTTCTGCTGTGAGACCCCTTAAGCGGGCTCGTCGTGAGGATTCACCCGAGCTCCAGGCTCTCTCTGAGGAGGAGCGTTCCTCTGATGGTGAGGAAGATGATGGGGGTTCGACTCTCGGGTCTGTGTCTGTGTCTGAACCACCAGACGGGGTGGAGGATCTGGTGTCCTCTATCAACGAGGCCTTACGTCTCGTGACACCCCCTGAGGAGGTGACTGTTCACCCGAAGAAGGTCTATCAATGGCTGCGGCCGGAGGCTAGACCAAGTGGCTCCTTCATGGACCACACTAACTTTGGAAGGGTGGTTAGAGCTCCCAGGTTACATCCTGGGCGGCGTTATGTCCGCAAACCCAAGGACAATCGCTTTCCCTTCTCCCAGGAGGTGCTTCAGGAGTGGTCGCAGTCCCCAAAGGTGGACGCTTCCATGACCAGGATTGCTGCACGCTCCCTTTTCTCTGCCTCTGATAGCTCCTCGCTGAAGGATGCGACTGATAGACAGGTCGAGCAACTCGCCAAGTCTTCCTATGAGGCTGTGGGGTCTTCATTTGCCCCTAATTTTGCCACGGTCTGGACCTTACAAGCGATTACTACCTGCTTGGATGGTATCTCTGACCTGGCAAGGTCCAGTCCAGAGGTCCTGGCGCTTACCGAACGGGCGAAGGCCTATGCGGACTACGCCAGGACGGCGACTTTGGAAACTGCCACTAGATCAGCTGTGGCTTCGGCCAATGCCATTGCGATTCGCAGGTTGTTGTGGCTGCGTCTTTGGGACTCAGATGCCACGTCCAAGAAGATTTTGCAGAATCTTCCGTTCTCTGGTGACAGGCTGTTTGGCACTGAACTGGACAAGCTGATAAAGGATTCTGCTGAGTCTAAGATCCCGCAGAATAAACCTAAGCCACGGTACACCGTTAAGAGGAACCCAAAGCAGTGGTCCTTTCGTTACAGCTCACAGGCTTCAGCACCGTCCGCTCGCACGGACCGAGGGGGCAAGCCCGCTTCTCAGTGGCGCTCTAAGAGTCGTCCAAAGAAGCCGGCGGGGGCAGCGGCTGCCACCCCCAAACCCGCCTCTACATGACTCGCTCTCCCTTTCTGCCTCCCCACAGGTGGGGGGTCGCCTGTCGCGTTTTCAGGACAGGTGGCTACTTCACGTTCAAGATCAGTGGGTCCAAGACGTGGTCTCGCGAGGTTACAGGATAGAGCTGACGTCAAAGCCGATACCCCGATTCCATCGGTCGATACCATCCCCAGAAAAGGCTCAGGCCTTTCACCTGGTGTTGGAGGGGCTCCGCAGGGACAGAGTGGTGGTTCCGGTGCCTTCCGGGGAGAGGTTTCGGGGTTTTTACTCCAACCTTTTCATTGTACCAAAAAAGGACGGTTCCTTCCGCCCGGTTCTGGACCTAAAGTTGTTCAACCATCACGTGTTGGTTCGGAAGTTCCGTATGGAATCCCTGCGCTCCGTGATCGCAGCGGTGTCACAGGGGGACTTCCTAGCGTCCATAGATATCAGAGACGCTTATCTTCACGTGCCCATTGCACCGACTCATCAGCGCTGGTTAAGATTCGCAGTGGGGGAAGAACACTTCCAATTTGTGGCGCTGCCGTTCGGGTTGGCCTCGGCACCGAGGGTGTTCACGAAGGTGATGGCCTCCATGATGGCTCTCCTGCACGTGCAGGGACACGCCGTAATACCCTATCTGGACGACCTGCTGGTCAAGGCGCCTTCGGAACACCTTTGTCGGCAGAGCCTGGAGGTAACCATGAAGTCTTTGGAACAGTTCGGGTGGCTTCTCAATATCAAGAAGTCAACCCTGGTTCCGACCCAGTCACTGACATATCTGGGCATGGACTTCCACAGGACTCAGCCCTAGTGTCTCTGCCACGAGTCAAACAGATGGCGATCCAGTCAGGAGTACAAGCAGTCCTCCTGTCACCACAATCATCCCTACGGGTGTTGATGAAGCTGGTGGGACGCATGGTAGCTGCAATAGAGGCAGTGCCTTTTGCACAGTTTCGCCTCCGTCCTCTCCAGCTGGAGATTCTTCACAGATGGGACAAGAGGACGATCTCTCTGAATCGGCTGGTGGCTCTTTCCCGACCGACCAGGGATTCCTTGCAGTGGTGGCTCCAGCCCCGTCACTTGTCGCGGGGACGGTCCTTCCTCAAACCGTCATGGTTAGTGGTGACCACCGACGCCAGCCTCATGGGCTGGGGTGCGGTGTTCTTACACCACAGGGCTCAAGGCCTCTGGACTCCGTCGGAGTCCACGTTGCAGATCAACGTGCTGGAGATCAAGGCGGTCTATCTGGCGCTCCTGGCGTTTCAGAAGTTCCTGTCAGGGCAACCCATTCGGGTTCAGTCCGACAATGCGACGGCCGTCGCCTATATAAATCATCAGGGAGGGACCAGAAGTGCTCAGGCCCTCGCCGAAGTCCACCGCATTCTATCTTGGGTGGAGGACAACGACTGCCTGATCTCCGCAGTTCACATCCCAGGGGTCGAGAACTGGGAGGCCGACTACCTGAGCCGGCAGGGGATGGACGCAGGAGAGTGGTCTCTTCATCCAGACGTCTTCCAGGACATCTGCAGCAGATGGGGCACTCCGGACGTGGATCTGATGGCCTCGCGGCTGAATCATCAGGTGCCGCACTACATGGCGAGATCATGGGATCCTCAGTCTCTGGGGGCAGACGCCCTGATCCTGAGTTGGTCCAGATTCCATCTACCGTATGTGTTCCCGCCTCTGGCTCTGATTCCCAGGGTTCTGTGGAAGATCAGGTCGGAGTGCAGGGTAGCCATTCTAGTGGCTCCGGACTGGCCCAGGAGGTCCTGGTATCCGGACCTGTGGCGACTGTCAGGCGGACACCGGTGGGCTCTTCCGGAACGCGCAGATCTACTCGCGCAAGGACCATTCTTCCATCTCAATTCCAGGGCCCTCAGATTGACTGCATGGCTCTTGAGGCCTGGCTGTTGACATCCAGAGGCTTCTCTCCTGCGGTAGTCGCCACTATGACTCGGGCTAGGAGGCCCGTATCCAGGAAAATATACCACAGAACGTGGAAGATTTTCTTTACCTGGTGTGCCTCGAGTGGCAGGTCTCCGTGGCCCTTGTCCATACCGACATTGTTGGCGTTCCTACATCGGGGTTGGAATTGGGTTTATCTCTCGGCTCCCTGAAGGGTCAAGTGTCAGCTCTTTCAGTGCTGTTTGACAGGCGCTTGGCGCTCCTTTCCAGGGTCCGTCAATTTCTGCAGGGGGTGTCTCGGGTTGTTCCGCCCTACAGGCGGCCATTGGACCCTTGGGACCTTAACATGGTCCTGGCGGCACTGCAGAAACCGCGTTTGAGCCACTGAGAGATGTTTCACTATCTCGTCTATCCCAGAAGGTGGTCTTTCTGGTGGCGATTACGTCTCTGAGAAGGGTCTCAGAATTGGCTGCACTATCGTGCAAGTCACCCTTCCTGGTGGTTCACCAAGACAAGGTGGTGTTACGCCCGCGGCCAGAATTCTTGCCAAAGGTGGTTTCCACTTTTCACCTGAACCAGGAGATTGTTCTCCCATCATTTTGCCCCGCTCCCGTTCATCAGGTTGAGCGAGATCTCCATACTCTGGATCTCGTGAGGGCCGTACGCATTTATGTGTCCAGGACTGCCTCCTTCCGGAGTTCGGATTCATTATTTGTCCTTACGACAGGTCGCTGTAAGGGGTCCGCGGCATCTAAGTCAACCTTGGCCAGATGGATCAAGGCTCCCATTCAAGAGGCTTACAGGTCTTCTGGTCTGCCTCTCCCGGTGGGATTGAAGGCTCACTCTACCAGAGCTGTTGGTGCCTCCTGGGCTTTGCGACATCGAGCTTCGGCTCTACAGGTGTGTCAGGCGGCCACTTGGTCCAGCCTGCATACTTTCTCTAAGCACTATATGGTGCATGCCCATGCCTCCGCGGAGGCAAGTTTGGGCAGGCGGGTCCTCCAGGCGGCGGTTGCCCACCTTTGAGGGGGACCATGTGTTATCCGTCTGTTGAGGAACTCTTCCCGCCCTGGGGTATTGCTTTAGGACATCCCCATTGTCTTGGTCTCCCATTATGATGACCAGAAAAAAGAGAATTTTGTTTACGTACCGTAAATTCTTTTTTCTTTAATCATCAATGGGAGACCCAGCACCCACCCAGTTGTTCCGTTGCATGTTTTGCATTGGTTCTGTTCCCTGTTGGGACAGTGTTATCCGGGTTGATGGATCCTTTGTACACGGTTTCTTCCCGACGTTTCGGGTGTGGTTTATTTGTCTCCTCGCAGCTTATGGACCAAACTGAGGATGTTCCCTGCGGTAGGGGTTTATAAGCGGAGGAGGCGGTGTCTACAAACTTGTAGTACCTAGTGTGACCTCCGGAGGGCAGTGCCCTAAACCCCATTGTCTGGGTCTCCCATTGATGATTAAAGAAAAAAGAATTTACGGTACGTAAACAAAATTCTCTTTTTTTTGAAGTGAAAAAATATGAATTTCTTTGTTGCATGCCTTTACATTTCACCTTATAACTGAGGCAAAAAATAAGGTGGAGAAATGGGGAAAAAAAAAACATTCACTTCAATCAATAGCAGGGGCGGACTGGCCCAGGCGGCAGGAAGGCATTTGCCCCCCCAGGCCGGTGGATTATTCCTAGTTTAGGGCCACCCCCACAGTGAGAGCGGCAGCACGGGAGGAGTGGAGGCTGACAGTGATTCGTGATCCTGTGGCGGCAGCAAGCGGGCAGGTGAAGCAGTGCTAGCAAACCCCCCTCACCTGGCCTGCGGATCGCTACCACCACCTTCCCCCCCTCCTCCTCACTTGGCCACCGGATCACCAGCACCCCTCCGGTCCTCACTCGGCCTTCGGATCGCTAGAACCCCCCGCTTCGGTCCTCACTTGGCTGGAGACAGTGGACTGCCACCCAAGGCAAGGACCATGCCAGCCAGCCTCTGTTCAATGGGATCATACTTAAAAAATAATAATATCAACTAAAGAAAAAGTCCCCAGTCTGAAAATCTTGTATTTTAATCTGCATTAGATTAATCTGCAGTGAATAAAGTGAAAGGTTTTTACAATAGTATTAAAGTGAGCCGAATTATGCCTGGCAGGAAACATTGTGTCCATGTTAGTGAACGGTAAGAAAACTCATGTCCAAAGAAGCTGGTTCTGGCCAATTTGAAAGGGATCTATGAATTTTCTTTAAATAAAAGAATTCAACTTCTATGAAAATAGAAAATTTGTTGACCTGTGACCTAACAATTGGGTCCTTGCTGGTGGTAGTGGTGCACACTCAGTATGCGTATGTACAGCACGGCAGAGCTCTAAGCCTATGATTGGAGGAGGTAAGCTGAAAGATAATCGGTTTGGTGAGTCCAACCTTGGTGATTACAAAGTATGTTGTAAAATAATTGGTTTCAGTGACAAAAGCTGACATCCTACCGGGTTTGAGCAAAGTCTTCTACTTTCGAATGGATCTTCAGCACTGTATAAAATAGGAAAAACTTTAAATGTCTGCAATCACAAGAAATATTTTGGAATGGAAGATAAATTACACTTTTTTCCACAGCTCATAGCAAAGGTGTAAATTTATGAGGCACCATGAAATGTCTTGCAGCTTGGGCCTCCAAAGACCATATTCAGACTAAATCACACCTAATTCTTTGGTATTATTATTTTCATTTAATTTGTCTTCAATGAAAAAACACAAAAGAAAATGAAGCAAAAAGCAAAACATTATCATTTCACACAAAACTCCAAAAATTGGCCAGACAAAAGTACTGGCACCCTCAGCCTAACACTTGGTTGCACAACCTTTAGCCAAAATAACTGCGATCAACCGCTTCCGGTAACCATCAATGAGTTTCTTACAATGCTCTGCTGGAATTTTAGACCATTCTTCATTGACAAACTGCTCCAGGTCCCTGATATTTGAAGGGTGCCTTCTCCAAACTGCCATTTTTAGATCTCTTCACAGGTGTTCTATGGGATTCAGGTCTGGACTCATTGCTGGCCACCTTAGAAGTCTCCAGTGCAAGTATGTTTTGGGTCATTGTCCTGCTGGAAGACCCATGACCTCTGTGGGAGACCCAGCTTTCTCACACTGGGCCCTACATTATGCTGCAAAATTTGTTGGTAGTCTTCAGACTTCATAATGCCATGCACTCGGTCAAGCAGTTCAATGCCAGAGGCAGCAAAGCAACCGCAAAACATCAGGGAACCTCCGCTATGTTTGACTGTAGGGACCGTGTTCTTTTCTCTTTTTTTCTCCTGTAAACTCTGTTGATGCCTTTGCCCAAAAAGCTCTACTTTTGTCTCATCTGACCAGAGAACATTCTTCCAAAACGTTTTAGGCTTTCTTAGGTAAGTTTTGGAAAACTCCAGCCTGGCTATTTTATGTCTCAGGCTAAGAAGTGGGGTCTTCCTGGGTCTCCTACCATACAGTCCCTTTTCATTCAGACACCAACGGATAGTACGGGTTGACACTGTTGTACCCTCGGACTGCAGGGCCGCTTGAACCTGTTTGGATGTTAGTCGAGGTTCTTTATCCACCATCTGCATGATCTTGCGTTGAAATCTCTTGTCAATTTTTCTTTTCCGTCCACATGTAGGGAGGTTAGCCACAGTGCCATGGGCTTTAAACTTCTTGATGACACTGCGCTTGGTAGACACAGGAACATTCAGGTCTTTGGAGATGGACTTGTAGCCTTGAGATTGCTCATGCTTCCTCACAATTTGGTTTCTCAAGTCCTCACACAGTTCTTTGGTCTTCTTTCTTTTCTCCATGCTCAATGTGGTACACACAAGCACACAGGACAGAGGTTGAGTCAACTTTAATCCATGTCAACTGGCTGCAAGTGTGATTTAGTTATTGCCAACACTTGTTAGGTGCCATAGGTAAGTTACAGCCGCTGTTAATTACACAAATTAGAGAAGCATCACATGATTTTTCTAACAGTGCCAATACTTTTGTCCACCCCCTTTTTTATGTTTGGTGTAGAATTATATCCAATTTGGCTTTAGGACAATTCTTTTTTTGTTTTTTCATTGAAGACGAAATAAATGAAGATAGTACCAAAGAATTTGTGATTGCAATCATTTTCAGGAAGAAACTGAGTATTATCTGACAGAATTGCAGGGGTGTCAATACTTTTGGCCACAACTGTATATAGACCCTGCTTTTTCGGACTTACATTCTACAGGATATTGGGGAAGTGACAGAAGGTTGAGGGTGAGGCAGCAAAATGGTCACTGCGGACTGTGTAAGCTGTCCTGTACAGATGGGTTTTTAAGTTCCATCTGAAGAATCCGAGCGTGGTGGAAAATCATACGTGTTGGGGCGCAGAATTCCAGAGGATAAGGGATATTAGGGAGAAATCTTGGGGCGGTTGTGCGAGGAACGAGTAAGTGTGGAGTGAGAAAAATATTCCTAACATCCACTTCATGTTCTGTGCAAACCTGGACAATGAAGAAGAGGAGAGTTTGTTAAAACATTACAGGTAGTGGAACCTATTAGGGTACCTTTACACGCTGCAACTGGGGTGTGAAAACTGAGAGGCAATCTGGTGCCCCGTCACCGTGAAATTGCTACGAAATTGCGGCGTGTATTTGGGGAACCTGATGGTGTTTTTGAAAGTTGCGCCCGGTTGCGATTTCAGAACACTGTGTGAAAATCAGAGGCAACCATGAAGGGGAAATTCCCTGCTTTTGGCGTGTGAAGTGGCGATAGGGATGGAATCAGCGTCGCCTACTGATTTCCCGGAGGCGTGCCACAGCGTGCTGGACACCACTCCCCTGCAATGATTGGTGGTGGCCACTGTGTTTCCATTGGCTGTCCCTTCACAGGGCGACATATTTGAAGAGCTGTCCATTCACACTACACAATTGCAATGGCGTCATGTATTAGCCAGCCTTCCTGCGTAGGCTGGCCAGTCATGACGCTATTGTGTTGTCTAATCAGCGTGTTTGGGGCGCGGAATACACAAGTCTGTCACGCCTATGTTCTTGCGGCACTGAACATGTTCGCCCATATTCCTTTGGGTATTGCGGCGTGTGAAGCGGCATCGGGTGTCAACCGGATGTTTCCCACTGTTGGTTTGGGAACTTCCGGGACGACACATCGCCTTAGGTTGAGGGCGAAATTGCGGCGTGTAAATGCGCCTTTGGCGTTCGGAGGCAACCATGAAAAATGTGCACGTGCACGTTGGGTTGCCTCCGATCGCCGCCAAAAGTTGCGGCGTGTAAAGGTACCCTTACAGGGACTCAGCAATACCACACCTTCCATTGAGTGAAACAGAAATAAGGATGGCAGTATAGTCCATGAAGTGATTGAAACTGGCACAAAATTGGCAATGGATGAGGGAACTGGTGACCTGTGACTATGATCAGCCCTGGTGGCTGGATAATGTATTTTCCACAGATTAGGATAATAAAGTAACGCAAGTAAGTTTCTTGCACACTTCTGGCCCATCCCCATCCTTTTTGTATCCAAGAAAATCAGACATTTGAAAAGTAAACAAAAATCAGATATTCGCAACGGCAAATATAGCGAGGCCGGGCACCACAACGTCACACACCACCACGCCATGGTGAAATGTAACCCATCAATTTCCAGGGTTGGGATTACCGCAGCTCCGGTATTGCAAACTTACAGTTAGGGCCAGAAATATTTGGACAGTGACACAATTTTCGCGAGTTGGGCTCTGCATGCCACCACATTGGATTTGAAATGAAACCTCTACAACAGAATTCAAGTGCAGATTGTAACGTTTAATTTGAAGGGTTGAACAAAAATATCTGATAGAAAATGTAGGAATTGTACACATTTCTTTACAAACACTCCACATTTTAGGAGGTCAAAAGTAATTGGACAAATAAACATAACCCTAACAAAATATTGTTATTTTCAATATTTTGTTGCGAATCCTTTGGAGGCAATCACTGCCTTAAGTCTGGAACCCATGGACATCACCAAATGCTGGGTTTCCTCCTTCTTAATGCTTTGCCAGGCCTTTACAGCCTCAGCCTTCAGGTCTTGCTTGTTTGTGGGTCTTTCCGTCTTAAGTCTGGATTTGAGCAAGTGAAATGCATGCTTCATTGGGTTAAGATCTGGTGATTGACTTGGCCATTGCAGAATGTTCCACTTTTTTGCACTCATGAACTCCTGGGTAGCTTTGGCTGTATGCTTGGGGTCATTGTCCATCTGTACTATGAAGCGCTGTCCAATCAACTTTGCAGCATTTGGCTGAATCTGGGCTGAAAGTATATCCCGGTACACTTCATAATTCATCCGGCTACTCTTGTCTGCTGTTATGTCATCAATAAACACAAGTGACCCAGTGCCATTGAAAGCCATGCATGCCCATGCCATCACGTTGCCTCCACCATGTTTTACAGAGGATGTGGTGTGCCTTGGATCATGTGCCGTTCCCTTTCTTCTCCAAACTTTTTTCTTCCCATCATTCTGGTACAGGTTGATCTTTGTCTCATCTGTCCATAGAATACTTTTCCAGAACTGAGCTGGCTTCTTGAGGTGTTTTTCAGCAAATTTAACTCTGGCCTGTCTATTTTTGGAATTGATGAATGGTTTGCATCTAGATGTGAACCCTTTGTATTTACTGTCATGGAGTCTTCTCTTTACTGTTGACTTAGAGACAGATACACCTACTTCACTGAGAGTATTCTGGACTTCAGTTGATGTTGTGAACGGGTTCTTCTTCACCAAATAAAGTATGCGGCGATCATCCACCACTGTTGTCATCCGTGGACGCCCAGGCCTTTTACAGTTCCCAAGCTCACCAGTCAATTCCTTTTTTCTCAGAATGTACCCAACTGTTGATTTTGCTACTCCAAGCATGTCTGCTATCTCTCTGATGGATTTTTTTTTTTTTTCAGCCTCAAGGTGTTCTGCTTCACCTCAATTGAGAGTTCCTTTGACCGCATGTTGTCTGGTCACACCAACAGCTTCCAAATGCAAAACCACACACCTGGAATCCACCCCTGACCTTTTAACTACTTCATTGATTACAGGTTAACGAGGGAGACGTCTTCAGAGTTAATTGCAGCCGTTAGAGTCCATTGTCCAATTACTTTTGGTCCCTTGAAAAAGAGGAGGCTATGCATTACAGAGCTATGATTCTTAAACCCTTTCTCCGATTTGGATGTGGAAACTCTCATATTGCAGCTGGGAGTTTGCACTTTCAGCCCATATTATAAATATAATTGTATTTCTGAACATGTTTTTGTAAACAGCTAAAATAACAAAACTTGTGTCACTGTCCAAATATTTCTGGCCCTAACTGTAAATAGCAGAGTTTGGCACATCAAAAGTATTCAAAGAAGGAAACAGCAGCACTCATCTGGTTGATGCTGGATTCATTTAATTCTTGGTGCATGTTACAACATGTGCAGGGGAGTGGGAGCTATGGAGGACGGCTTGCCGTTTCACGCCTGATAAGCGTCCATCCGATATTAACTTAGGTGGACCCAAACCCCTTAACGAACCAAAAAAACTCATAACAGGCCATACATAATCTTTGATACCATGGCCGTTGATCTTAAATGATTGTGGATAAGGTGAAATCTCGCTCAGTAGAAGGGACAAATTGATGATGAAGCTCAGTTTAAAGGCTATTAAAAACTGTTCAGACTAATGTTTCATTTTAAAGCTCGATGATTTAACTAGTATACTCCTGTTTAAAAACTTGAAATAGGACATGACGTGTTGTAATAATGAAAAAAAAGATACACCTATATTTAAATATTGCTTCTTTTATAGTTGTTAACATATGATTTGGATGAGACTATATAGAAATTCACACTTAAAAATATGATCCCAATGAGTGCCTATATTGAATCCTTGTAAATTGGAACCCAGAAGGGGTAATCGGTCAGCAGGTTTCTGCATGCTGTAAGGGTTATACCATGCAACTCAGCTATGCCTCTCTTGTGAATGTCTGAGCTGCTGTTTCCCTGCAATGATTGTTGCAGCTTCAGGACCTTATCATTGCTGGATTACATTGCCTCCTGCCTGGCAGTCTGGCATGCCCCCTTTTGTGATGAGCAGCTCACGGTCTATAGATATTGCATATGGAGAGCCTGGTGTTGATGGGGGCGGTCCTATGAGCTCTGCTGCATTGCTAAATCTAAACACTGTGTCAGAGCCCTGCATCCAGTAATCTAAGTGATAGATCGTTGGTTTCAGGGTCTCTCTGCCTACATCATGATGCTCTTAGTGGAAGTAGCAAAAACCTTCTGACCGATTCCCTTTTAAGCAGGATAAGTGGTTGTACCCTTTAATGTTTCACTTCTGTTTTTATTTCAGTGAGTTTGTTTGGAAAGTTTCTCTTTATATTTTTTTGTCTTTTTGTAGTCTGCGCCTTCATTGTTCTTAAAAAGTAACTTTGAGTACCTAAGGGGCAACTATCGGAAAGCTGTAAAGTTACTGAACTCTTCAAATATCTCGGAACATCCAGGTTTCATGAAAACTGGTAAGGAGGTTTGATTTTACTTTGTTTAATAGCCTAATGGAGATGCATAATAATTACTCATCTCACAGGACTATTCCTACCTCAATTCCACCAATTATTCCATTGATAACTGATAAGGGTTGCTTTTCCTGATCGTGTGCACATAGCCTTATACATCAGACAAGCCTGAAAACCATTTTGTGATCCTAGACTTGATCCCTTGCCATGGCCATGTATGAGTTTGTAAATCACTGGGTTCTACAATCTCTTGGTGACCAGACACTTTGGCTAGGAACAATTCGTGAACTCCTCTCAAGTAATGACATCGCTTTGCTCTATATGCCACAACCTCTTAACTTTCTTTTTCAGCACACGTATCGTCTGATGACCAATATACATTTTCCCACAATTTACGTTAACAGTTTATATCTGTAAATGAAGCAAGCGCCAATATGGTCTTCTATTTGTATATAAGGGAGGCTCTGAAGCCGCTCAATGAAACTGTTCACCTGTTCAGGTTGTGTAACACACAACCAGTACAAAGACCATGAGGTGGCTGCTGTGAGACACACACTTCCACGTGCAGTGTGGTAGGCAATCCTAGAATTCAAAAAGGAAGGGGAGTTGTAGGTCCGCGCTGCTACGAAAATCACGAAGCTCAAATCTTCAATTCATAAGGGTTTATTGTATCCATCCATTGCGTTTCAGAGCTTGCTATGATCCTTCATTCCCTGATAAAGCAGCATAGTAGGCTCTGAAATGAGTTATATTAATATAATAAACCCTTATGAATTGAAGATTTGAGTTTCGTGATTTTCGTAGCAGCGCGGACCTACAACACACCGTTTCTTTTGAATCCACAGTTTAAGCGCACACTATGTTCAAGACATTTGTGTACAAATGATTCAGGTTAAGATCCCACCTACAGCCCTTTTAAATCAAGTCCGGTCTCCCTGAAGCGTGTTGTCTTCTAATCGTGGTGAGCTGCTGATGGGGCAGGGTCTCCTACTGGGACCACGCATGCACCCATGATCAGAAGGAAGCAAGCCGCATTAGAGGGCGCGTCATAGCATAGCAGCCTCACTAAGCTGACACCTGACTTATGTAATGCTATGTACACATGTGCTGTGTCCACACGCTATGTTACTGAAGTGGAAGTAAGATGCTTGGTGTATATTGTGCAGGTGCCAGAAAATAAGAAGATGGAGGCGACTGACTGGGAATATTTGCAAATAGCCATTACAAGCACACATAGGAGATATTACACAACAAGACCCGTCATAAATAGTCCCGCCCTGCTGCCCTGTCAATCAACAGCTGCAATGATTTCTACAACTTTTCAGTGCAATCAAGCCTTTAATCTCTCCATTAGACGTACACTTGCATTCAGTATCCTAGTGCCGGTATGGCATTGGCTTATCTTTATATCACAAAATCTTGACGCTTGGTTCTCTCTAAATTTAGTTATTACTAGCTGTAGTACCCAGCTACGCCCGGGTTAATAAATAACTGCTGTTAGCTATAACAAAATAGAATTTGAATATGTCATATTAATGACCTGTAGGAAAATAGAAGCTGAGCTGTGATTGATTGCTATAGGCAGCCTAATAAATCTCCAGCCAACAGTAAACCCTCCCCCTGGCCGGGCAGTATATGTTACACATACACATAATAGACAGCTCATGTGACTGACATCTGCCTTAATTCCCTATATGGCACATGTGTTGCACATTGGCTGTTTTTAATCAGATGTTTATGTTTGGAAAATAAAGATAGCACACGTATGAGGCAAGTTGTGTGAGGTGATTTGTGCACATCTGTGTCTGTCTGTGTGGTGTGTGTGTCCCTGGGGTGTGTATGTGTGTCCCTGTGGGATGGGGTCTGTGTGGTATGTGTCTCTGTTGTGTGTGTCTCTTTGTGGTGTGTGTGTCCCTGTGGGGTGAGTGCATGTGCCCCTATAGGGTGTGTATGTGTGTGTCCCTGTGGGGGAAGTCTGTGTGGTGTGTGTCTCTGTTGTGTGTGTCTCTTTGTGGTGTGTGTGTGTGTCCCTGTGGGGTGAGTGCATGTGTCCCTATAGGGTGTGTATGTTGTGTGCCCCTGTGTGGGTGTCTGTGTTGTGTGTGTCCCTTTGTGGTGTGTGTGTCCCTGAGGGGTGAGTGCATGTGTCCCTATAGGGTGTGTATGTGTGTGTGTCCCTGTGGGGGGGTCTGTGTGGTGTGTGTGTGTTCTTCGTGGTGTGTGTGTCCCTGTGGGGTGAGTGCATGTGTCCCTATAGGGTGGCTATGTGTGTGTGTTCCTGTGGGGGGGGGTCTGTGTGGTGTGTGTCTGTGTTATGTGTGTCTCTTTGTGGTGTGTGTGTCCCTGTGGGGTGAGTGCATGTGTCGCTATAGAGTGTGTGTGTGTCCCCTTGGGTGTGTGTGTGTGTCTCTGTGTTGTGTGTGTCTCTTTGTGGTGTGTGTTTGTTCGGGTGCGTGGTGAGTATCCAATGTTGGTGCTGCACTTTAGCGGCTATACACTTGCTGTTACTCTTTGTGTGCGTGTGGTGTGGTGCGTGTGATTTGTGCACATCTGTGTCTGTCTGTGTGGTGTGTGTGTCCCTGGGGTGTAGATGTGTGTGTCCCTGTGGGGGGGTCTGTGTGGTGTGTGTCTCTGTTGTATGTGCCCTCTTTGTGGTGTGTGTGTCCCTGTGGGGTGTGTGCATGTGCCCCTATAGGGTGTGTATGTGTGTGTCCCTGTGTGGGGGGGGTCTGTGTGGTGTGTGTCTCTGTTGTGTGTGTCTCTTTGTGGTGTGTGTGTCCCTGTGGGGTGAGTGCATGTGTCCCTATAGGGAGTGTATGTGTGTGTGTCCCTGTGGGGGGGTCTGTGTGGTGTAGTGTGTGTGTATCTGTGTTGTGTGTGTCTCTTTGTGGTGTGTGTCCCTGTGGGGTGAGTGCAATGTGTCCCTATAGGGTGGCTATGTGTGTGTGTCCCTGTGGGGGGGGTCTGTGTGTGTGTGTGTGTGTTTGTGTGTCTCTTTGTGGTGTGTGTGTGTGTCCCTGTGGGGTGAGTGCATGTGTCGCTATAGAGTGTGTGTGTCCCCCCTTGGGGGAGGTGTGTTTCTCTGTGTTGTGTGTGTCTCTTTGTGGTGTGTGTGTGTTTGTTCGGGTGCGTGGTGAGTATCCAATGTTGGTGCTGCACTTTAGCGACTATACACTTGCTGTTACTCTTTGTGTGCATGTGGTGTATATACATGTCCCCGTGTGTGGTGAATATCTCATGTTGGGGCCCCATCTTAGTGACTATATGCTGGTATGTGCTGTTAGTCTTTGGTGCTATCATTAAGCCCCTCTCATTCACAACTGGTAACTGTCACTTTTTCCCCATTATATAGATAGGGTTAAAATTTCACCTCACAATATAGCCTATGACGCTCTCAGGGTCCAGACTTGTGACTGTGCAAAATTTTGTCTCTATAGCTGACAGCTGTCGATTTTCCTCCAACACTTTTCCATTCACGTTTTCCCCATTATGTAGATAGGGGCAAAATTGTTTGGTGAACTGGAACGCGCAGGGTTAAAATTTCGCCTCACAACATAGCCTATGACGCTCCCGGGGTCCAAACGTATGACTGTGCAAATTTTTGTAGCTGTAGTTGCGACGGTGTAGATGCCAATCCCGGATATACATACACACATACACACATTCAGCTTTATATATTAGATTGGCCCTTTGTCTATAATTTGCTGACTGATTCTCTGAAATGACATATTTAAGGAGACTGCACAGTTTTAATGACTTCTGTAGTTTGTATTCTTTGTTAGGATCAATATTATCTCGCCGTCAGCTAACATTATTCTATGAGAAGGTGTTAGGTGAACAAGCTGCTATGTACTTTAATAGTTGAATTTCCACATCATTGATTTCCAATTTTCCTCTTACAAGAGTAATGCTCTGCAGAGATTCCTGGGGGCGACGTTCTCATGAGCGTCTTATGTGTTCCCCCCCATGCTCTACACATTCCACACTTCTGTATATCATGTCCATGGGTCATTAGGCTGAGGCACCAAAGGTACCAGCAACACAAGCAGCTGCACTTAGCTGCAGGGCCCAGGACACATTATTGTTAATGCCCTCATCGCTTGGACCGTCACTGTTTGCAGAGGGGACCTGGCCCCAGTAATCTGGCGGGGTCCGTTCCAGTCACAGACCGGACTTCCGCAACAGCCGTCCACCGTTTTCGGATCCCGCAGCTAAGTGAGCCACGGCTTTGGGCCCGGCACCCATGCTACATCCTCCTTAACTCCCCTACTCCTCCCACCGGATGACGCCAATGCGCGTCATAGCAGGGGGAGGAACGGACCTAGTGGGCACTTTTCGCTCATCGTGAGATCGTGAGATACCTCCATTACGCCGCACAAGGGGAACAAACACTGCATCTGGCCATTGGGTCACCGGAGAGGAATCGCTAGGCTGCAGCTGAGGCGCGCTTCAGGTGGCAAGACCTCTGCTGAGACCCTGTCACTGCGGAGGTTTCTTCTCTCCCTGTCTTCCTCTGCACAGGCACTGTTTGCACACAGGGGATCTGTTTATACACAGGAGATCTCAATACAAGGGATCGCATCACAATGTCTGGCTCTAAGGGCAAAAGGACCACCAAGGCATTCAATGCATATTATGCCACCTGCACAGTCTGCAGGACTCCTCTGCCTGGTTGATGCACGTCTCCAAATTTCCAGAACTGCATCCAGGATACGATGACAGAACCCCCCATTGCTCTGACATCTACCAGCGCACTTGATACTGCGCCAGAATGGGCCATTATTATGTCCCAATCTATTGAAAAATTGTCCTCGACTTTACTCCAGGCTCTGCAGACTCGCTCTTCTCCCTGCTCCACTGCCCAGCTGTTACAAGCCACTCGGAGCGAAGCCTCGGACCACGAACGGTCTACTGACCAGATCCTATCTTCCTCTAGTTCTGGACGCAAGAGGGTCCAGAGAACACCCTCTCACAGTTCTAGGGCATCCCCATCTCGGAAAAGCCGCTATGACTCCCAGGAGTCTGAGGGTCCCTATCATCCTGCTTCAGACATGGACTTAGACGCGTCCCTAGACTTAGACCCACTGGACACAGTGGCTCTGTGATGACTGAATTAGATCCATTAATCAGTATGGATGTATCAGACCCACGCCATACTCTAGAACAGAGGTCCCAATGTCAGTCCTCGAGGCGAACCAGTGCAGGTTTTCAGGATCTCCTTAGTATTGCACACAGGCAATGATTCAATCCTGTGCATAGTAAGGAAATCCTGAAAACCTGCACTGGTTCGGCCTCGAGATGACATTGGGACCTCTGCTCTAGAACATAAGGTCTCTTTTAAAAGAGCCAAGAGACCACATAAATATTTTGCGAATCACCATGGATTTTAGGAGATCCTCCAAAAGCATAGGTTACATCCCGAAAAAGGATTTGGCAACTGCAAAACTTTCGAAGTGCGTTACCCTTTCTTATGAAAAGTAACCCATGATTGGGCAGATCCGCCCAAGTAAACCCCCCGGTATTCCGACTAGCTGCACAGACACTTCTTTCCTTACCAGACAGTTCGTCAGTTAAGGACGCAATGGACTGCCAGGTGGAGTAGATGGCTAAATCCGTCTGAGGCTTCAGGGTCCTGGTTACCCCAGCGTTTGCTTCAGTCTTGTCAGCCAAGGCCATCATGACTTGGGCCGGTAACTTGCATACTGCATTGCGATCTACAGACGCTGACCCAGCTCTGTCAGATAAGGCGGCTCAAATATCAGTCACTGCGTATTACTTACTGCATGCAGCTCTAGACTCCTCAAATTGCGCAGCAGCAGCGGTGTCCAATGCTATTACAATTAGATGCGCCCTTTGGTTACGGGAATGGAAGGCGGATGCAGCTTCTAAGAAGTCTCTCACAGCCTTCCCTACCTTAGTGGCCATCTCTATGGTGAAAAATTAGACAAACTAATCTCTGATGCTACAGGAGGCAAGAGTACTTCTCTTCCCCAACGCAAACTGTAGAGGCCCCTGAACCTCCGACAACAAACACGATTCCGGTCCTTTCGGAATTCGTTCGGCTGGTCAACCTCAAACTGGCAATCGCTCATCACGCCGGGAGCCTTCGCAGAGTACCCAAAAATCAAGCACGAACTGGCAATCCCAATCTCGCCATTCCAAACCTAAGGGATCAAGATCCCATAGGTTTTCCTCCTCATGACTTTTCCCCCCGAAGACACCTTACATGTAGGCGGCCGACTTTTACACTTTTGTCAAGTCTGGCTAGCCACTATAGACGACAACTGGGTCAGCGAAATGGTGTCTTCCGGTTACAATATAGAGTTCATAGAGTTCATTTCCCGTCCACCCAATTGGTTTTTCCTGTCTATCCCTCCAAAACCACCGTCCAAGGCTCGCGCTTTTTTCCAGGTGGTCGATTCACTGTTAAAAACGGGAGTCATTGTCCCGGTCCCTCCGGACAAGCGCTTTCACGGGTTCTACTCGAACCTGTTCATGGTACTCAAAAAGGGAGATGCGGGCCGGCGCATTCTTGACCTAAAACAACTAAACAAATTTGTCCAGGTGCGCCATTTTCACATGGAGTCTCTTCGCTCCATCATATTGTCCATGGAGGAGGGAGAATTACTCGACTCTATCGACATACAAGATGCGTACCTCCACATACCTATATCTCTCCAGCTCATCAAAGATTCCTCCGATTCGCAATCAACCAGGACCACTACCAGTTTGTGGCTCTCCAGTTCGGACTTGCCACAGCTCCAAGAGTGTTCACCAAAATCATGGCGCCTGTCATGACCATTCTTCACTCAAGAGGATTAGTCATCCTTCCATACTTGGACGACCTGGTCATCAAGGCTCCTACACTCAGGGCTTGCGAACAAAGCGTTTCCATCTCAATGTACATGCTACGTCGCCTAGGCTAGTTAGTCAACCTCCAAAATTCTTCGCCAGTACCAAGACAGTATGACGTTTCTAGGAATGCAATTCAATACCTCCAGAGGTCTGGTGCTCTTTTCTCAGGAAAGAGCACTGGCTCTCCGTCAAGGAGTCCACACCCTCCTCCTTCCGTCACCTCGGTCATTTCACTTTGCCATGAGAGCTCTAGACAGGATGGTCACATCTATGGAAGCAGTCCCTTTTGCCCAGCTTCACCTCAGGCCCCTCCAGCTGGCCATACTAGCATCCTGGGACAGGTGTCCTTTTTCCCTGTACAGGAAGGCCCGGCTGTCAAGCGCAACCAGACGCTCCCTCCACTGGTGGCTCAGACCAACCTCCCTCACGCGAGGGAAATCCTTTCCCTGTCCGCTCGGCTTAAGCGGACACTAGGCAGCCTTATGTGTGAACTGTGACCACAATCAACATCAGGTAACAAGGGGCCGCGTCACCCGGAAGCGGAGGGGATGACTGATCTCCGCTGCAGAGGGAAAAACAAAGTATTTAGCGGAGCTGTGCTCAAAACTGCCAACGCTGGTGTGTGAACCTGGCCTAACTCTATTGTTTTACATAACACAGCATTTGAGAAGTAATTTAAAAGAAATCATTTTCTGATGTCTCTCATTGTATAACAATGACCCCTCCTGTTATGTCCCCTCGTTCTTCTGTTTTTCACATACACATTCTAAAAAACAATACACAAATCTCAGCAGTCCAGGCTCCCATAACACAATGTCTTCTTTCTGCTCCATGGATGGCGCAATGTAGTGATGTAATGTGCTTCCCCAATGGGCGCACCAAGATCCGCTGCTGGCCTCTGATTATCCGGTGGCCTGTATAGCTCTTATAGTGCAGAGAGCTACGTTTCAGCGACATGTATGTGTAAGGAGTCACATTCAGCTCGGGCTCCTTCTTCCCCGAGCCTGATCACATGTTATGCCCCTGGTCTTGGGAATTCTGGTGAAAATCAGCCATTCTTTCATTTGGCTGTGTCTCCTTGCATAAGTCATTATAATCCTTTTGACATATGCAGGATATTACTTGCTATTCGTCTTTACATTTTTTATTTCTCACACAAAAGAGGTAGACTGGGATGGTAATGTGTTGTTTTTCTAGATGGTAAACTTTAATGGACAGGGCTCTCTATTGCGTCAGCGTATGTACGGCAGAGGTCTCTAACATTCCTGACCTTGAAAGCCACACTTTGCTCAGAGAAGGCTGAGAGCCACATCCAGCTCTCCCCCCTCACAGTAGTGACAGCCAGAACCCTCTTTACAGGTATAATGACAGACGAAGATTTTCCACAGAAATCACACCCAGGCAGCACACCAAGATCCAGGGGTTCCTACCTTACCACAATTTAGATCTGCTCTTCTGTGTGTGGGGCTTCCCACAAAAGTCATCATCTGGAGACCTGCTGTTTATAGATGTTTGCCAGACCTGTTTGCTAATGCACTAAGCTAGAAGACAGCCGCAAGTTGCACATAACAGGCCCACAAGACACATTTTGGCTCCTGAGCTACAGATTGGGGATATAGTGTATCTTAATTCAACAAATGGTGAACACTGCTAGATGTACTGTACCCTCTACCTGTTTTCTGGGATATGATGACTGAGTACTGATTTTTGTCTATAGCTCTTTACATGTCTTTTACGTGTAGCTTCAGTTCTCATTTTAATGTTTCCGATTTTAGGTGAATGTGTTCGCTGTATGTTTTGGAACAATCTCGGGTGCATCCATTTTGCTATGGGAAAGCACAATCTAGGACTTTTCTACTTCAAAAAGGCAATCCAGGAAAACGATAATGCTTGTGCACAGTTATCAACCCCCGATCAAGGTGACCGTATTTTTGTGTTCTTCGTGTAATCTTTTTGCTGGTATGAGTCTTTGTGCACGACACTTTAGGGTTTTCATATGTTTCTGTCCATTGACACTTCTAACAAGCAATTAAAACAATCAATATATAATTACTGAAGCAAGTGCGGACCAGGTAATTAGACGTATAGATCGGACGCCGGGAAGACATTCATGAAAATTGTTTCTCAACATGGTAATTCTTATGGCACATGTAACATAAAAACAGTGTGATGGTGACAACGTGAAGAGAAGGAGGTTAGAAGTATTATCCACTTGTCAAATTTCCTTTTGGAACTTTTTTGCATTTTATATAGAGCACCTATTGGCTCCTATGGAGTTTATTTTCTTAAAACATGACTTGTTCATGAGATACTATTCAAGAGCATCTTTTCCTTGAACTCTGTGTTTTGTTCTACCTCAGTTACTCCTTTATTTTTTTAACCTGATATTGACCTAGAGCCTTATATTTATAGCGCCAGGTAATGGGCTTCAACCCACTGACATTATAAATGTACTGTGAACAGTGAAAGCACATTCTTCTTTTTTACTGTCTATATAGTCCTCAGTGTGCAGTGAATAGGGGCATCAAACAAGCAGTTGGCACAAATGCTTGTCTTCAGTGCTTCTTTATAATAGAAACATTTCCAAGTACCATATATACTCAAGTAGAGGCCGACCCGAGTATAAGCCGAGACCCCTAATTTTACCCTCCAAAACTAGGGAAATTTATTGACTCGAATTTAAGCCTAGGGAGAGCAATGCAGCAGACCCTCATCCTGTTATATAGCCCTTCATCCCGGTATATAGCACCCCCAGCAGTGGTATACAGGCCCCCTCCTTAGTATACAGGCCCCCATCAGTGATATACAGCCCCCACTCCTTAGTATCTGTCCCCCAGGATGCGGCACACATTAAAATATCAAACATTGTATACATTACCTTTCCGGCGACTCCTTGCTGGCAGCGCCGCATCCTCCTGTCTCCCAGCTTCTTCCTGCTTGTGCCGGCTTCTATTCCTGTGGCCGACGCAGCAGCGATGACGTCATCACTGCTGCGTCGGTCACATGACACCGGCAAAAGCAGGGAGACCGGAGGACGTGGCGCTGCCAGCAAGGAGTCGCCGGAAAGGTAATGTGTACAATGTTTGTTATTTTAACAAGTGCCGCAGCCTGGGGGCCAGATACTAGGGAGGGGGGCTGTATATCACTGCTGTGGACCAGTGTAGTGCAATATGCACCGCTCCCCCGCCGCTGATGGACGGGGGGGATGCAGTGCATATTCATTACACTAATGGGCGGTCCCATGTGACTCCCACAGTCACTGCGGCCCCCTCTTACCTCCTCCAGCCCCCGGTCACAGTTCCCCCCACAGCAAATACCGAGTGACTCGAGTATAAGCCGAGGGGGGCACTTTTCAGCACAAAAATTGTGCTGAAAAACTCGGACTCGAGTATATACAGTACATATTGCTATTCAGCTTATGACACAAGCAAATAGAAAATCCACTGTTTCCACCATAGTGGGCTTAGTCTGTTAGTGGGGTGTACTGACTAAACAAGCCATATTCAGCAGAGATGTTGCTTTGATGGAGAATGCAGTGTCTGTTGCCGTGTTTTGGCGTGGATGCCGTTTTTCCATTATTGGACATTGCTGAATGACTTAAGTTTATACATCCAAGATGCATCAACATACTGGTTAATGAATACATGAATTCTAATAATGCCATAAACGTTAGAGAACCTGTCCTCATAAATTACCATGGTGTAATGTTAAGGTCCCGTCATACTGACGTATTGGATACCTGTATTGAAGAACTCTGTAGCTGGTCGATCTTATTGGAAAAAAAAAAAGATAGAGAGAACTGTCATGTTGCTTTGTGATATTAAACTGCCCTCCATGTGTTTTAAATGATGCAATGGGCATCACTAACGTGGTTTTCTAAAAACAAAATTCCACGTTTTTATCTTAAAAAAAGACTGTATATGCTGTGGTGACTGCACACAGATACCTTGGCTTCAGTTATAGGAGGTGCGCTTTAGCTTACTGCCACTCAAGTTCATTCATGATATTTTTTAAATTTCCGCCTGCATTGTAATTGACTGACATCACTGCAGGACCTGTGATGATGTCACAACCATGTGACCATAATAGGCAGAGGGTCTCTTACTTCAGGCCTGCTTAGCTCCGCTCATTGAGGTCACATGGTTGTGACATCACCATCCATAGGTCTTTCACCACCAAAAGATCTTCAGTAATCAATGTGCATCATTTTTTAAATTTATTTATTTAAAGCTCGTGCTAACGCCACCTTTGCCACAGCCAGCGCTTGCGCACATTCATCCCCCTGCGGTCTTCAGTAAAATAGTCTCGGAAGTGCAGGTTGACCTCCATCTTCTTTAGCAAAATGTCACCGGTGGCAGCGCATACACATGTTAGGATCTCAACTTCATCATTAAGCCAAGGTGTGAGCATGCACTGCTACCGGCACCATTGTACTGAAGACCGCCAGGAGATCAACAGGTTTGAGCGCAACCTGCAGTAAGGGCAGCTTTAGCGTGAACTTCAAAAACACAGCCAAATACAAACACGAGAAGGACCACAGTAAAACCAAAGACCCTACTCACAGTGCCGCTCCATACGTCAGGCTTAACACACGAAAAGGTTACTGCACCTAAATTTCTACCCTTGACTAAAACAAAAAGCTGTGCATTTCTGCACTACAGGTATTTTAAATCAGTATTAGGGCCCCATTGTGGCCATGCCTTTACTTTAGCATGTTAAATCATGATGACAAGTTGTCTATAAAAATATAAGGTACTTGATTAGGGCAAAAGCCATCTAATGACATTGAGCTGTGCCTTTATTATGGATGGCCCCTAAACACTATTTTCCTGCTTCTCATGTGCCAAACCAGGCATGGTATGAATGAGGAGTGAAAATGCGAATACGCAATAGCAGATGAAACCTTGTGTGGGAAAGATGGATGGATAAGGATGTTGAGCCTTGGAGGAGGCCTCACCTCTCCAGTATGTACTACAACACAAAAACGTGTCCTGCGCACCTTTTTTTAAACCAGATATTTTTTCTTTAAAGAAGTTTGGATTACAAATTCACAGTATAAAGTACATTTTAGATATTTTAAACATTATAACAAAAGAACTCCCCTACCCATCCCATCCCATATTTCTATTATTTTAAAGAAGCATTGAAGACAAAATTTTGTTCTGACTATTTTGTTTGATGTTGAAAGCTGTTAAGAGGCGAACACCATTGTGTATAAGGCGTGCCATTTCATAGGGTCGTTTGTGATCATAAGTGAATAGAAGCATTGGCACTGCTGATGCTTCTGTAAGGGTACCGTCACACGTGGAGACGTCGCCAGAGATATCACCGGCGACGCACGGGGGCGCGCACGTATTTGGCGCCCCACCAGCATCGCCATCGCGTGTTTACATGCAGCGATACCTCAGGCGACGCACCGGCAATGTTGCAGGCGCCATCGCCGCTGGGGCGTCCACAAACCCCAGCGGTGATCCTGTAACATGGGAGCCATAGGCTCTCACTCCTGTATCATCGGCTATCACCATGTTACATGGGACGATGTGTACACATCGCCCCAGAGTGCTCGCCTGGTTACAGAGCAGTCCTGGGAAACCAGGCGACCACTCTAAGGCGTCGATATTGCCTATTTATATTAGGCACGCACCGGCGATAGGCCACGCCCCTGCCTCACCTATGAAATCGCCGCCGATATGGCCAGGTGTGACGGTAACCTTAGACCTGGCGATCACATAATCAATAGGTGTCTGCCAGGCATATCTAAGCATCTGAGATCTATCACATACCCAATTTAAAGAAGCCATCCTGTTATTGGCTAAACCAATGTGAAAGTATACAGTTGGTGAAATAACTGTTGAACTTGTCACTAATTTTATATATTTATATTTCTCACTAAATGTTAACAACCCATCCAATTCACACAGGCAAAGAAATTTAAACAATAGATACCCATAAATTAGGTTATGTGCAATAATTAGAAGTGAAACCGGGAAAACATAGTAAACGTGAAGAGAGGTGTAAAAGGCCATGGAGAGTCATGACACAATCTGAAATCTATCAGTAATTAGAAATCAATCCTGCCAGTAAGGGCCGCTTTACACACACCAACTTCTGTGACCAACTTCTGAACAGATCTCTGGTTGCAGTGAAATCATGGACACATTGTTCTATTTTGTGGCTGTGTACAACAAATGGAGCAATGTGTCCATGATTTCACTGCAACCAGAGATCTGTTCAGAAGTTGGACACAGATATCTGTGTGTGTAAAGTGGCCTTAAGTGAAAAATATCTGCTGGTTCAACTAATGGCCTATAGAAAGGTGTCTTGCTACCAATGTGCCACACAAGAAACAACTCATGATGGGTAAAACCAGTGAAATTGTGAAGACGTTCACAATCTTATTGTTGCAAAACCTAATGATGACATTGATTACAAAAGAATTTCTGAACTACTGACGATTTCAGTGAGCACTTTTGAGGCCACAATTTGGAAGTGGAGAGAACATAATTTCAACATAAACTGGGCACGACCTGAAGCTACCAGCAAGGTTTCAGACACAGGAGTGAAAAGAATTAAGGAGCCGCCTGTGTAGAGCTACAGAAAACCTGGAATCACAGGTACAATTGTTTCAAAGAACAATAAGTAATGCACTCTACCTCCATGGCCTGTATGCACACTCAGCATGCAAGTCTCCATTGCTGAAGAAAAAGAAAGCATGTTTAAAGTTTACCCAAAAACATTTAAACAAGCCTGTGAAATACTGGGAGAATACAGTCTGGTCAGATGAGAACAATATTGAACTCTTTGGATGCCATAATACACACCATGTTTGGAGGCCAAAAGGCACTGCATATCACTTTAAAAACCATACCAACTGATGTTTGGAGGTGGGAATATCATTGTGTGGGGCTGTTTCTCAGTATTTGGCAATGGCAAACTCCATTAATTGAAAGAAGACTGACTGGACAAGTGTACCGAGACATTCTTGAAAAAAAAAAAAAACAACCTGCTGCTATCTGCCAGGATAATGAAGATGAAATGAGGGCGGAAAATTCAGCAAGATAATTATCCAAACACACAGCCAATGAAATCTTTAGAAATATATTTTCTAATCTTATTGCTGATGAATTCAATACTTATTTCACCTGCTATATGTAGTGATGAGCTCAACCACGGTCGTTGCTGCAGTCCTATTTTGCGTCACATGATGGCGATTCTAACTGCATGAGTCTATGGAGCCTCGTTCTGACGCCCCATAGACTTACATTGCAGTAACGGCTTTCAGCTCATATATAGAATGCAGTGTGATCTGTGGAGTCGGAATCGCTGTCAGGTGACTTAGAAAAGGCGCTGGACACAGGACAAAACTGAAATCTAAGTATGTGAAAACATAATACTATAGTTACATTCACTAAGGGTTAGAGAATAAAATAATAGCAGGAATGTTTCCATAATGAATTTTAAAAATGACACATACAGTGTGTGTAAAACTATACAACTAAAAATTCTTCACTTTTTGAGGACTTGAGTGTTTTTAATAATATGTAAATTGCAAAGTGACTTGTTTTTACCACCTTTTGCAATTTTACTTATTTTGTTGTTTTGGGAAAATCCCTTAAAGTTTGATCTACAAGTATTATTCTTGCATTTTACAGGGAGGAAGTTTTCAGGCCGACCGATGTGCACGCTAGTGACCAACAAACGCTACGAGCTTCTGTATAACTGTGGCATTCAGCTGCTGCACATTGGAAGACCGCTGGCAGCCTTTGAATGTTTGATAGAAGCTGTTCAGGTGTATCACTCAAACCCTCGCCTCTGGCTGAGATTAGCGGAGTGCTGCATAGCTGCCAATAAAGGGGTAGGTATTTATTTTACTTAAAGCATTATTAATTTTACAGCGCTTTACCAACATGGTCATCACTGTACCCATTGGGGCTCATAATCTAAATTCCTATCAATATATCTTTGGAGTGTGGGAGGAGACTTGAGAATCCAGGGGAAACCTACACAAACGATGGGAGAGCATACAAACTCTTTACAGATGATGTCCTTGAAGCCAGAACCCCAGCACTGCAAGACAATAGTGCTAACCATTGAGCCACCGTGCTGCAGCCAAGTGATGCCTTTTATATGAGACTTGTGCATGTTAGCAGTCGTCTGAGACCATGAATGAAATGCATAGCTATGTAGCACTTCACGTTTTGATTCTTTCTCCTGTTTTCTTCAACTTTTAAACACCTAGAGATAGAAGAAAATTACTTTCTCCTTTGCATCATTGGGGGACACAGGACCATGGTTGTATACTTTTCTGCCACTAGAAGGCTGACACTAAGCAAATATAAAACTTAAGTCCTCCTACTTGCAGTGTACACGCACCGGCAGCAATAGGAAACCAGTTTTAGCCCAGTGTCACAAGAAGGCACATGTGCTCTGTTTTTCAGACCACATTTACTCTTTTTATTTTTCATTATTTTTGTTCAACTTCTTCACGCATAGGGTCCCTTTAAAGGAAAACTGTCAGGTCAAAAATCCACATGTAACTGATATCATTTTCTAATTCCTTCCTCTAAACTCTCTATGTATTTCTTTTATGTATATTCCCTTCTTATCATCTGTAAAATTCAAATAAAGAGAATCCTTCCATCTGTCACTCACAGTGAATGATCCACTTAGTTCTCTGCTATCCACTCCCCATGCATGAATATGCATGTCACATCACAGCACAGGAGAACAGTGGGGGTGGGGCTGTATTCTCTTCTCTGCTTTCTGTGTGCAGTATCACAAGAGGTGAACTACAACACAGAAACTGTCACAGCACAGCATGGTATCTGCTTTGCAGAAACAAATGAAGTCTAGATCAGGCAGACCTGCAGTAGCTCTCTCCCTCCATGGTGATATCAACTGAACATACCTGTAAATTAAATCTGAGAATGCGCTTTTAGTAAAGGCAGGAGAGAGCTGCTGAGAGGGAGTGCATATTACACGACAGTTTATACAGCACAGGACTAATCGTCTCTGCTTATAATGGGACAGGACTAATGCAGCAGCTGTCTGCAGTGTCTGACAATGGTGATGACATGGAAACTACAAATGGTACAATAATTTTACATGTTTTAAAAAGGTCTGCCTAGGCACTATTTAAGGATATTATTAGTATCACTAGCTGTGAGCCCGATGCAAATGCATCGGGATTCTAGAACGTGCATTAATTTTATTATAGTAGTTAGAGCTGTTAGCCAGATGCAAATGCATCAGGTATGTAAAATATGTTTATTGTTTTTTTAAAGATTTTTAAATAATAATCGCCTCATCAAAAGCAATAATATAAGGAATAGCATTATTATTAGCAGTAATAGCATTATTAATAGCATTATTAGCAGTATTATGAGCATTAATAGCATAAATAATAGCATTATTAGCATTAATAATAGCATTAATAACATTATTAATAGCAATATTATTAGCATTAATAGCATTAATAATAGCATTATTCGCATTAGTAATAGCATTAATAACATTATTAATAGCATTAATAGCATTATTATTAGCATGAATAGCATTATTAATAGCATTAATAGCATTATTATTAGCATTAATAGCATTAATAATAGCATTAATAACATTATTAATTGCATTAATAGCATTATTATTCGCATTAATCGCATTAATAATAGCATTATTAGCATTAATAATAGCATTAATAACATTATTAATAGCATTAATAGCATTATTATTAGCATTAATAATAGCATTAATAACATTATTAATTGCATTAATAGCATTATTATTAGCATTAATAGCATTAATAATAGCATTATTAGCATTAATAATAGCATTAATTACATTATTAATAGCATTATTAGCATTAATAGCATTAATAACATTATTATTAGCATTTTTATTTTATATTAATATATTATTAATTATATTTTTTTGTATATTAATTTTTTATTTTAATTACATTTATTTTATTTTATTATATTTTAATTAGTTAATGTAATTAATATCTTAATTTAATATATATATATATATTTTTTGTTATTATTATTTTTTATTTTATTTATTTATTTTTTTTTACAATTTTTATTATTATTAAATTTATTTATTATTTGTTATTTTAAGTGAATTTATTTGTATTAAGATTATTTTATTTTATTTATTTTATTATTTATTATTTTATTAAAAAAACGCATCTGCGGCGCGGTTGCGGTAATCCCCATACAAAGTATAGGGGGACTTGCGGCAGGTGCGGCAAAACCGCACTTGCCGCACCTGCCGCAAGTCCCCCTATACTTTGTATTGGGATTACCGTAACCGCGCCGCAACTTGCACTTGTGGGGATTACCGCAACCGCGCCACAAGTGCTCGCACTCAGCCAGCGACTCGCAATGCGGCGCGGTTGCGGTAATCCTTATGGGGACCGCATAAGAAACACTGTGTTGTGAGGAGGCTGTTATGCAATGTCTCCCCGCCTCCTCCCGTCCTCCCGTGCAGCCTGGCCGGCTCCCCTCACTCAGGAAGCAGCTGAGCACGGTGTGTGTGCCCGGGGTGTCAGCACGGTGTGAGTGCCCGGGGTGTGAGTACAGTGCACAGAGGCACACGGGCACAGGGGCACAGGCTCCGGAGCACTGTGTCAGCATGTGCTGACAGCAGCTGCTCCGGAGCGGGCACAGGGGCACAGGCTCCGGAGCACTGTGTCAGCATGTGCTGACAGCAGCTGCTCCGGAGCGGGCACAGGCTCCGGAGCACTGTGTCAGCATGTGCTGACAGCAGCTGCTCCGGAGCGGGCACAGGCTCCGGAGCACTGTGTCAGCATGTGTGTCACAGCAGCTGCTCCGGAGCGGGCACAGGGGCACAGGCTCCGGAGCACTGTGTGAGCATGTGCTGACAGCAGCTGCTCCGGAGCGGGATGACAGCGGCGAGGGGTCGGGCAATGCCTCGCAGGTGGTGACGTCACATAGTGACAAAGCCACGGCGTGCCGGGGTCCGACACAAACGTGCCTACGGCAATTATATAGTAGATACTGAAAAATGACCTGACCGTGTCCCTTTAAGGCGCCGCTCTTCTCTAACAAGGGATTGCGCAAGGTGATACACATCCCCTATACTTCTCTACTTCGCTCTCATTTTAGGGGCAACAGATACTTTAAGGGCTTCGTTCTCCCCAACAGACCACAGGAGCTGGCCTGTGTTAAATTTTCCTCCAGCAGCAGCCTGTCGCATCCTCGGGGAGTCAACCCCAGTGGATCCACAGGAATACTGCTGACGTCCACACACAAAGCTCACTGCATCCCTGCAGAACAGCGGGATGCAAAGAGTGCAAACTAGCCCTCTCACCTCCTCTACTCAAGAGGATGGATGCTTGAGGGCACGGCACATAGCACCACATGGTGCTGAACAGACACAAGCAACTGCAAGCAACCATCCCAGGGTCCTGTGTCCCGTCCTCCTGCAGCGGCTCCATGTCGGGACGCACAACTCTGGGAAAATCGGAGTGCGCGTCCGTGGCATGGAGCACGGGCCATGGGAACACAGAGCACAGGGGCATCACAGCAGCCATCGCAGTAATCGCGGGGCCCACGCTAATCCAGGCCCGTCTGGGGCTTCACAATAGCTTCGCCCTGCCAATGACTGGCAGGCGATGCTACCAACCATACAGTCTCCCCACCCACTGACCAAATCCCTATACGGCTGCGTCACCAGCGTCACTCTCTGTCCCTTCCAATGATGTGATATGGGCACGCCCCCTAAATTTTTAACTGTCTGTCCATGTGTGTGTTTTTGTTAAATAAAATTATTTGATCTATATATCTTGGTGTATCACCCATTTTTTTGCAAGCAGCCTCTTCTACCCATTGAGGCACGCCCCCTAAATAACACATTCTATAGACACCGCCCCAGCGAGAGTTATATCGCGTGCTCAACAGTACCCACGTGGGATGCACAGCAAAACCACTCCCCCGCTTCGGCGCAAAATTCAAGTACAGACAACAGGATTCACGTGGGGCAATAATGCAACCCCTAAAAAAGTCAGTGCTGCTCTGTGATTGGCTAGAACCCCACGCCCACCCATGGAGCTCATATTCTATTACAGCTGCTGCCCTGCATCAATGATCCCTTTGGTCACAACTGCTCCTTCGATGCATACAGCTCCTCTGGCACCTCTGCCGCTGCACACAGAACAAAGGGAACACAAGACCTGAATAAACTCAAATAGGAGACACCTCTCTCTCTGCAGCATTTCACCCACACCTTCTTGCCAGTTTACTGCAGTGTCACATTTCATTTTAATTTGGTACCCTATGGCAGATCCTAAACCGCCAAAAAGAAATAATAATACCCATACAGGGGGCAACTCATCATGTACCATCTGTCATCTCCCACGAGGACATGCTTTGCAACTTTGCCTAAATTGCGAGCGCCAAAGTACCATAGAGCCTATCACTGATGAAGTACCCAGTACGTCTGACTCCCCTGCGTAGGCTCTGTCACTGACGCAATTGGTAGACTCATTAGCCAGAATAATGCAGTCGTTCCCCATTCCCCTTTTGGTCAGTGCCACCAACCGGGATTGCTCTCTCTCCCCGGCAGGCTCCTCTCACCAACAAGATCGGTCAGCCAGCAGAGAACGTCCCCAGTTAAGGGCCCCCTGTGCAACAGGAGACTGGCCCATACAAGGACACTCTGTCACCCCGGCACCTATAAGTCCCACATCTCGTTCTTCTTCACCCAGAGATCAGAGTGAACTACTCTCCAAGAGGGAACTCTGAGTCAGAATCGCCCCAGGACCTGGAGTCTACAGACACTCGGGCAATGGTCGACAGCCTCATTGAGGCTGTTAACCAAACGCTACGAAACAATAATGACTCTAGCACTGCTCCAGCGCACGCAGTGTCTTTTAAAAAGGCAAAACACTCCCGCCGATTCTTTTCTAATCATCCCAAATTCAGGGACATAATCCAACGACATAGGGAGCGCACAGACAAGCGCTTCGCAGGTCACAGTCCTATTGAAGCTAGGTACTCATTCACTTCAGAACTACGTAACGAATGGGCTGAATTACCACCCGTTGATCCCCCCAGTATCACGTCTTACCAGCAGACCACTCCTATCACTTCTTGATAGTTCATCTATCAAAGACCCCACCGACCGCCAAATGGATAACTTGCGCCTTCAGTTTTTGAAGCGTCAGGGGCAGCTCTCTCCTCCTTTGCCGCTGCGAGGGTCGCAAAAGCCATGGTATCTTGTACAGATACTCTGCGCTAAACTTTACAAGACCTCAAGCTCTCACAAGAGATAACTGACCTAATCAGCCACCTCTCAGTAGCCGGGGAATACCTCTACTAATCAAACCTGTTTGTCCCTAAAAAAGACGGAACATTACGCCCCATCCTAGATCTCAAGCTCCTCAACAAATTTGTAAAAGTCTGACAATTTTGAATGGAATCCCTGTGCTTCGTGATCATGTCGATTGAAAAAGGAGAGTTCCTAGCAACCATCGACATCCAGGACACATATCTCCACATACCCAGTTTTCCACTACATCAAAAGTATATGCGGTTCGCCGTTCAAACACTCCACTTCCAATTCACTGCCCTGCCCTTCAGGCTTGCCACTGCACCCAGAGTGTTCAAAAGTCATGGCAGCCGTCATGACTATTCTCCATTCTCGGGCCGTGGTTGTCCTGCCTTACCTACACAACCAATTGACCAAAGGACCATCCTTTCAAGCTTGCCAAGAGTTCGAATAACAACGGACACGCTTTCTCGCCTAGGTTGGCTCATAAACCTAGACAAATCACCCCCAACACCGGGCCAACAAATATTCTTTCTGGGGATGATCTTCGGCACTGCACAAGAGTTAGTCATACTCCCTTAGGACAAGGTCACAGCAATTTGCCAAGGTGTTCACACCCTTTGTCGCCAATCACCTCACTCCATCTGCTTCAGCATGGGAGTTCTAGGTAAAATGGTAGTGGCAACGGAAGTGGTTCCCTTTGCCCAGCTACACTTCTGACTTTTGCAGCTCGCACTCCTTTCGGCTTGGGACAAACGCCCTTTCAGCCTCAACCGTCCGTACCATCTATCCCCGCAGGTCAAGAAGACACTCAACTGGTGGATGCTCCCATCTTCTTTCACCCAAGGCAAATCCTTCCTCCTGGTTCAATGGCTAGTTGTCACCATCGACTCTAGTCTTCTCGGCTGTGGGAGCAGTTTATTGATGGCACACGGCCCAAGGTTGCTGGACATCCTAAGAATCACACCTCCCAATCAACATTCTGGAAATAGGGGCGATTCGCCAAGCCCTCCAACATTTCCACCACCTCCTAGCCGGTTGTCCGCATACAGTCAGACAACGCCATAGCAGTGGCGTACGTTAATCACCTTGGTGGCACACGCAGTAAAGCTGCAATGCACAAAGTAAAACACATCATCCGCTGGGCAGAAACAACTTAGTCAGTCATATCAGCAGTCCACATCCTGGGAGTCGACAACTGGGCTGCAGACTTCCTAAGTTGCCAAGGACTGGCCATCAGAATGGTCTCTCCATCCAGAAGTCTTTCAACACATTTTTCGGTGCTGGGGAACCCCTGACGTGGACCTAATGGCATCAAGGCTAAACACAAAAGTCCCCCACCTTCATAGCCAGGTCCCGGGACCCACAAGCGCTAGGAGTAGATGCATTAGTACTCTCATGACGACAATTCCAACTCCCATATGTCTTTCCCCTTTACTGGTGATTCCACAAGTAATCGGGAAAATCAAAGTGAAGAGTCCCAGTAATACTCATTGCCCCAAACTGGCCACGACAAGCGTGGTACACAGAGCTCGTGCAGCTCCTCATCGACATACCCTGGCAACTCCCAATCTGACCAGACATGCTATCTCAGGGCCCCATTTGCCACCAGAAATCAGAGGCCTTGTCTTTAACGGCATGGCTGTTGAATCCTGGGTCCTGACCCAGGCAGGTTTTTCACCAGAGGTCATATCCACCATGATCAATGCTCAAAAACCAACATCCATGCGCATCTATCACTGTACCTGGAATATCTTCTTCCAATGGTGCGAAGACCGCAATCGTATCCCAATCCGTTTCTCCATCCCAACAATACTAGCGTTCCTACAAACCAGCCTTGACTCAGGTCTAGCACTCAGTTCCATCAGTTCCATCTCCGCACTTGTGTTATTCCAATGCAGGATTGCAACCAAACTACAAGTCAAAGCATTAATTCAAGGGGTCTCACACATGTGCCCCTCCTACAACACACCCGTGGCCTATCTGGGACCTAAACTTGGTTCTGGGTGCCTAACAGGGGCCCCCGTTCGAACCACTACAAGAAGTCCCCTTTATCCACTTGTCTTGGAAAGTTGCCTTCCTAGTCCCCATTGCATCAATCAGGCACGTATCAGAGCTAGCCTCCCTATCCTGCCACCCCCCTCTACTATCCTTCCACCAGGAGAAGGTAGTTCTCTGACCATCAGTCATTCTTGCCCAAGGTGGTTTCCCACTTCCACCTCAATGACGACATGGTTCTACCCTCATTCTGCCTTGCTCCAGTACACCGCTTTGAGAAAGCACTCCACACATTAGACCTAGTAAGGGCTCTCAGACTGTACATCTCTCGAACAGCCCCTTTCCGTAAAACCGAAACACTGTTCGTCATTCGACGAAGGACATCGAAAAGGAATGGCATCTTCAAAATCCACAATAGCTAGTTGAATCCGCTCTACAATCCAAGAGTCTTACCACGTCAAAAACAAGCCAATACCAGCTGGCATAAAGGCACACTCAACTCGATCAGTGGGCGCCTCATGGGCCATTCGACAGCAGCTCAATTTTGCAAGGCCGCAACTTGGTCCAGCCTGCACACCTTCACCAAACACTACAATATCCACACCCGGGCCTCTGCAGACGCAAGCCTAGGGAGAAAAATCTTGCAAGCAGCAATCGCACATCTGTGAGCGGCTGGCGCATGATAAACAACCACTGCTCAGCTAATTCCCACCCAGTGACTGCTTTTGTACGTCCCATGGTCCTGTGTCCTTAATGATACAAAGGAGAAACAGGGATTTTTGTCTACTCACCATAAAATCCTTTTCTGCGAGTTCATCATTGGGGGACACAGCACCCGCCCTAGTGGACTTCAAAGGCCTACACATAGCCTTGGCTTAAGTCTCTCTTTTGTACCTTATTACGTTAACATGGCATCCTACTGCTTTAGTACTAAATTTGGTTTCTACTCTTGCCGGTGGGTGTATATTGCAAGGGGGAGTATTTAAGTTTTATGTTTACTTAGTGTCAGCCTCCTAGTGGCAGAAAAGCATACACCCATGGTCCTGTGTCCCCCAATGATGAACTCGGAGAAAAGGATTTTACAGTAAGTACACAAAAATCCCTGTGTTTTGTTTCTTCAGTCCCTCGGTTTTTTTTTTTTGGTTTTTTTTATGTAAAATGGATCACACTTTCTTGTGAGATAATTAATTGTGCCGCCACCTCCTATCCCCAAATGCACTTTTTTCTCTGAGGGCGGTCTTCTTTGTCTGAAGTTCCTGGGACTATTCCATTGATGACAAAAAGCATTTCATGGTTAAATTTGTATCCCAAGATATATGTAGTTAAACTGCAACAATGCCTGTTTATGCGGAGCTCTGAGTAACCCTGAGCACACCACTGATTGACAGCTCTCTGTGTACACTTTGCATTAGGAGAAAGCTGTCAATCAGTGATGGAGGTGGTATTATACAGAGCTCATGAATTTGGAGGACTTCATGGCAGCACGTTTACTAAACTTCTAATTATAATCTGCTGATAAAACAGTGATTTTATCAAAACTGCAGCAAGCTGCCCAGTAAATGACACATCACTGGGATAAGAGTTTACTATATTATGTTGCTTTCAGTTTAGATGGCAAAACATTTTGACAGATTTCCTCTAAGGAAACTTAGGAATTTTTCTATTTTCTCAGAATATTCTCTTCTTCCTTTCTATTATATTATGCCTCTGATATTTGCTTCCTCCTTTAAAGCCAGTAGGGGGCGCTCCTCTATCAGGCTTTTCCTCTGACCAGGCAGTCTTGGCTTGGAGCTTATATACAGTATAGTGTTAATTTAGTTGTGTTATTGATGAAGAAAATCCTGATTCTCTTTAAGATTTACTTAATTTTGTTGTTGAAAACACAAGGATGATTTGTTGGTGTGAATATTGTGATATTACAACTATAGTATCTTTACACCAGATCATCGTTTCAATCCTCTCTCGACATCTAGTTAGTTCTCCTTGAATTCAAATAATGTTTATTGAATTTTCTTAATAATCCAAACAATTATCAATCAATAGTCATATGATAAAAATTACAATGTCGTACAATCATTATATTATACATTTTGCTTAATTACCGTACTATACATTGTTTATAAATTCGCTGCATAGAATCTTGAACATCCTATATATACAATAGATGGTTGAAAAGAAGTAATCTATAATGAACATATAAACAATAACAAAGATGAATTGTTTATGTAGATAGCTGATTAAAAAATCAGCTAAAATGTTTTCAGTGCCATTAGGGCTAGTCCAGCTAATTACCAGTAAATTCCTGCCACGAATCCCACTTGTTATAAAATTTTATTTGGGTGTTGTGTTTGAGTAGTAGAATTCCAATGTTTTATGAAGTGATAGAGTCTCTGTGGCATCTTGTATTTTTGGAACATTTGTACTCTTCCAATTGAAAGCTAGCAGTTTGTTGGAAATTAAAATAATATGCATGACCATGGTCTAAATTGTTTTGGTATTGTGTCAATGTTAAACAATAACAGTGCTAATTCTGGCGTTAAAGGTATCCTGTCTCCTCCAGAACGCCTCATAAGCTACCAAAACATGTCCCTGCAGCATATTATTACTAATCTCACATTCCTTTTGTCTCCTAAAAGCATCCTGTGAAAGTGCATAAAAACGTTTCAATATTTACTCATTAGTGATTATAATTAGCAGGGGCTATATTCTTTAGTCACCAGGGCGGGCTGTTTTGCAGCCTGAATGATCCACCCTCTGTGTGTTCATGCTTGTGCAGGCTTTACCCTCCCCCATCTCTATCACTCACAGAATGCAAATCATTCGTCCTGCCTTCAGCTGCACATCACTCTGCTGATCAGGGCTGGATCATTCAGGCTGCAAAACAGCACGCCCTAGGAGCTAAAGAATATAGCCCCTGCTAATTATAATCACTAATGAGTATAAAACGTTTTTATGCACTTTCACATGATGCTTTTAGGAGACAAAAGGAGTGTGAGATTTGTGATAATATGCTGCAGGGACATGTTTTGGTAGTTTAGGAGGCGTTTTGGAGGTGACAGGATCCCTTTAACACCAGAATTAGCACTGGGCGCCCTAGGGAAGGAGGGGAATTTACTGTAGTATTGTAAAATGAGCATGGTCATGTAATCTGTTCTAAGTTTTGTTATGTTTAAAGCGAACCTGTCACCCCCTCCAGGCATCTAAAGATAACATAGCCACCTTCTGCAGCACTAAGGCTGCATTCTGACAAGGTGTCTATAGCATTTATGCTCCCTTGATTCATTGAAATAAAGACTTTTATAAGATCTGTTTCAAACCTGAACGAAGACCGGGAGGCGGGTTTTCAAGTGTCTCTCTCCCTCCTCCGTGGTGTCAGTCATCCCTCTCTGCTCTCTGTGCACCTCCTCCAGGGCCATCTCCCTGCATTACAGAGCTGAGCTTTGTCAGCTCTGCTACAACATAGAGCTGCTGTTATAGGAGACCCCACAGTAGTAATCTAGTAGGAGGCTCCTGAGCAGACAAAGCAGTGCCTGCTACATAGCAGCCCTTGAGCTGAGCTGTCAGCAGTGCAGCAGAGTTGAGTTTGTGCTTTAGATCAGAGGCTGAGGAGCAATGCTGCTGTTTACAAGAAACTGAAAGTGAAACCTGCTTAACCGAAGGACTGCTATGTTTGACTGCTCAGGGTCCTCCTGCTAGATTTACTACTGTGTGGTCTCGTATAACAGCAGCTCTATGTTGTAGCAGAGCTGACAAAGCTCAGCTCTGTAGTGCAGGGAGGTGGCCCTGGAAAAGGCACACAGAGATCAGAGAGGGATGACTGACACCACAGAGGAGGGAGACAGACACTTGAAAACCCGCCTCCCGGTCTTCGTTCAGGTTTGAAACAGATCTTATAAAAGTCTTTATTTCAATGAATCAAGGGAGCATAAATGCTATAGACACCTTGTCAGAATGCAGCCTTAGTGCTGCAGAAGGTGGCTATGTTATCTTTAGATGCCTGGAGGGGGTGACAGGTTCGCTTTAATAAAAATGTATCTGATTTAAAAAAAATAAATAAATTTAAAAAAAAAACAACCGGTCAATCAGAATGTCAAAATGTAGCCCAACTCTTATGCTCCATTGGCAGCTTTAGATGTTACAGGTCATTGAAAAGACAACATTTCACCAGGTTCAGATTGGCCAGTTTTGTTTGTTTTTCATTTTTTAATCTTTAATCCCTTTCGTGCCACTAAGGCTAGGGTCACATTTGCGTTATCACCCTAGCCTGACGGAAGCGCTAAAAACTTAGTCAGGCAGGCATAGCGCATAGCATTAACGGCAGGTAACGCTATGCGCTGCCTGTGCATTGCTATGCTAACCTTATGTATCACACACCCGCTGGCTCCACTCAGGAGACTTGGATATGCGCACAGGAAAATGCTGCAGACCGCTTTTACAGAAGCGCATATCCGAGTCTGATGTGTATAGCCGGTAGGTGCGTGATACATAAGGTTAGCATAGCAATGCACAGGCAGCGCATAGCGTTACCTGCTGTTAACACTATGCGCTATTCCTGCCTGGCTCTAAGTTTCTCCTCCCATCCTCCACGACAGCACTACAGGATGTTGCCTCTTGGCCCTAATAGGGGCAGGAAACAGAAAGAGGTTAAATAGCCCCTCCAAACACCAGTGTTTCCTGTCCCTTTGGGGCACACAGAGGTTCTCCTGAGGGACGCTGGCCGGTGCGCAGTGCTCATTTTACCTAGCCGGGCGGTGAGGCGATCGGGTGCAGCTACTTCCTCTCGGTCCGCTTCTGCTCCTTGAGGAGCAGGACTTCCTGCCCTCCGACACCTGAAGGCTGAGCTGTGTGGGTGCTGCAGGGCCGGCATCTTCCTGAGTCCCGGCTCTCTCCCCCTCCGGGGACGGTGGATGTACGGGGTTGGCGCCCGGAAGGGACATCGGGAGCCTTTTGCGTGTCACTTCCGGGGGCGCGGCCGCAGTGGCTGTGCCTCGCTGGAAGCCGGGAGTGACAGGGATGCGTCACTTCCGGGGGCGTGACTGCGGTGGAACGCAGCTGAACCGCACGCCGCGGTGTGTTTCGGGCCTCCCTGTTGCACGCTCTGCTCAGCATCCGCAACAGGTGGAGGGGGAGGAACACACAGGTGTTTGGGCGCAGACATCACGGTCCAGGTGATAAGGACCGCTGATAACGGCACCTCTCAGGTAGGAGTATTGCACTATGTCTCTGGCTGCCCCTGAAGGTGCATCAATGGCTGCAGATGCAGAGCCCGGCGCCCCCTCTGGCCCTGTGAGTAGACACTGGGAGTGAGGCTTGATTTCCATTGGGGGTCTCGTCCTCATTCCGTCTCTCCCTGTGGTTTGTTTCAGGGAGGCAAGGAACAGACACAGAAGACTAAATCATCTTCCTCCAGACTGTGTGGAGTCTATAGCAAGAAGCTTCACAAAGCACTCACTGATCTCAGGGAGACCAGTCAAGGAAAACACTGCGGGCAGCCGGCTAAAGCGCTCAAACACAGTGAAATCCATGATGCATGGATTCCACCCCAGGGCAAGGTCCTTCCCTGGAGGGATATCTGGCTAGTCCCGTGTTTGAGACTCTTATTCGAGGCTCCAAGGACCCCATTTGCATGTAGCAAGAAGCTGTCTCCCACCCGCACAAAGGTCTTATGCCCCGCCTGTATGGACAAAGTCATGGGAGACGAAAATCCGTCGCTCATGGAGGAGCCTAAAACGCTCATTCAGAGGGAAATTCGTTCATCTTCGGTTTCTGTGACTGGGCCCCCGGCTTCTTGAGCCACTCCCCCCCCGTCGCCTAAGAGGCGGAAGAGGATGGATCCTGCTCCAGAAGGGTCTGACATGTTTGCTTCTGAGGAAGGCCTTGCGTATGAGTCAGATACACCCCAGGCAGTGACTGTCTCCTTTGCTATTATTTTTCCTCAGAGGATATCTGAGCTGGTCTCGTCAGTCCGGACCACAATGGGATTAGTGGAGGAGGAGGCATCACACACTATTCAGGATATCATGTACGGGGCTTGCGCTCAAAAAAAATGTTTGTGTTCCCCATACATAATAGCTTGAGGGATATGGTCCTGGATGAGTGGAAGCTTCCTGAGAAGCGATATGTGCTCCCTGGAGGGATGAAAACTCGGTTCCCGATGGATTTGTCAGTGTCCAAACTCTTGACAGAGGTGCCGCGTGTGGATGTGCAGATAATTAAAGTCACCAATAAAACCGCGTTGCCTCTTGAAGACTCATCGCAGTTAAAAGATCCAATGGATCGTAAGGCTGATAGCTTACTGAAGAAATCCTGGGAGGCCTCCTCCTTGTTGTTAACAGCTAATGTCGCTTCGGCTTGTGTGGCTCGGTCTATGTTCCAGTGGCAGGAACAGTTGCAGACCCATGTGGGGGATGGAACACCAAGAGAAAACTTGCTTGCTTCCATACCCCTCCTGCTGAAGGCCGCTAGCTTCCTGGCAGATGCATCGGCTGAGTCCATCAGGGCTGCAGCCCGGAATATGGTAATCTCCAATACCGCTAGGAGAGCAGTCTGGCTGAGGTCTTGGTCGGGTGATATGGCCTCTAAGAGTAAGCTTTGCTCTATTCCCTTCCATGGGGAGTACGTGTTTGGCCAGGTCCTTGACCCTCTTTTGGAGAAGGTCTCGGAGAAGAAAGACTTGCCGGAACCTAGGGCACAGACAAAGTCCTTTAGGCCTCAGCAATCCTTTCGGTCCCGCTATCAGTCGCATTCCCAGCCCCAGAAGGAGAAGGGGAAGAGCGGATGTTGGAGTTATCCAAAAGGGGCGAAGGGAAAGAGTGTCTTTCCCTCTCGTCCCCAGGATCGGAAGTGACGCCATTCCGGTGGGAGGGAGGCTGTCTTACTTCCTCCCACAGTGGCGGCAGATTACGACTTGCCCCATCATCCTCCAGATCATCGAGCAGGAGATGCGAATCCAGTTTTCTTCTCCCCTCCCCACTCATTATTCGGTGACCACTCTGTTCTCTCCAAGGTTATAATCTTCTCTTTGGATGGAGGTACAGAGTCTGCTTCTGTTGGGTGCGGTCATTCTGGTTCCCACGGGGGAGGTAGGAGAGGGCCACTATGCGCGTCTCTTTCTGGTTCCAAAGCCGGATGGTTCTTACCGCACCATTATCAATCTCCGGTCCCTGAACTCTTCGGGTGGTTTATTCCCGTTTCAAAATGGAATCTCTCAGATCTACAGTTCCACTGATCTGGAAGGATTTTGTGATGGCAACGGTGGACCTACAGAATGCTTACTATCACATTCCCATCCATTCTGCAGATCAATGGTTTCTCCGGTTTGCAGTCTGGTTCCAGGGACAGGTCCATCATTTCCAATTTCGGGTACTACCGTTCGGCCTGTCTCCGGCCCCTCGAATGTTCACAAAGGTTATGGCAGAGGTCATGGCCTTTGTACGGAAGAGGAACATTGTGATAGTGCCCTACTTAGACGACTTGCTGATCACGGCTTCCTCCGAGAGTCTTCTACAGACGCAGATCCAGGAGCTGCTCCAGATCTTTCGTTCCCTGGGCTGGTTGGTGAATCTTCCGAAGTCGAGCCTGTGTACTTCCCGGAGGAAGGTGTTCCTAGGGTGCCTGTTGGACTCCGGCAAGCAGATGAGTTTTCTTCCCTCAGACAAACATATTCTCCTTCAAGGCAAGCTTCGCTCTTTCCTTTGCTGTTGCAGGGTCTCTATTCGCACTGCAATGTCTGCCTTGGGGTCCATGACTGCCTGCATTCCCATGGGCTCAAGCGCACTCGAGTGTGCTTCAGTCACACATCCTCGCCCGCTGGAACGGTCTTCAGTCAGACCTCGATGCCAAGATCTTGTTGTCTCCGGTGTCCTTCAGTCTCTCCAGTGTGGTTGGATCACGTGATTCTACAGAAGGGAATACCGTGCCTCCAGGTTCTCCTGGTGACAGCCTATACCGATGCCAGCCGAAGGGTTGGGGGGGGCAATGGTCCTCCCATTCTTGCTTTCAAGGTCGATGGTTCAGTCAGGTCAGCAAGCGGTCTTCCAACTTCGAGAGCTCTGTGCAGTGGAGGAGGTGCTCAGAGCTGGTCAGGACTTGCTTCAGGGGACACATGTCATGATTTTTTCAGACAATGTCGCAATGGTGGCGCTTCTCCGACACCAAGGGGGCACCCGTTCTCACAGTCTACCGGAGGTCTCGACTCGCATCTTCTCCTGGGCCGAGCGCCATCTTCTTTCCATCTCGGCTTTTCATCTCGAAGGGCCCCGAAATGTGGAGGCAGATTTTCTGAATTGTCAGGACATCCTACCGGGTGAATGGAGTCTCCATCCAGACGTGTTTCGGGACTTGACCAAAGTCTGGGGATGTCCAGAGGTGGATCTGTTCGCCAGTCATCAGAACTCACAGATAGTGCAGTATTTTTCTCTACACCAGAACAGGTACTGTTTGGCAGTGGACGCTCTTGCTCACCCTTGGTGATTCAACCTTGTTTACGCCTTTCCTCTAGTCTCTCTCTTGCCGCAAGTGCTCCAGAAGATCAGAACGGAGCACGTTCCTACGATTCTCCTCGCTCCTTACTGGCCTCGGCGGAGCTGGTTTGCGTTGCTCAATCAAATGTCGACCGCTGCACCAATTCGGCTTCCCCTCCGTGGGACCTTCTACGGCAGGGACCCATCGTCCGAACGGAATTGGAGCGTCTCCGCCTAACGGCCTGGCTTCTGAATGTGAGCTTCTTAGACGGCGATGTCTTTCAGAGAAGGTGATTGCTACCCTGAGGGGTAGTAGAAAGCCGATTACAAATGCCATCTATGCCAAGGATGGCCTGGATGAGGGTTTGCACCCTAGTACACTCAAGGTCCAAGTGTCAGCCCTCAGTACCTTTTTTGATCAATCCTTGGCTGACCATCCCTGGATCCAGCGGTTTACAAGAGCAGCGACCCGTCTTAGTCCGCGTAGAATCAACTCTTGTCCTCCGTGGGACCTCAATGTGGTGTTGACTAGACTAGCAGGTTCTTCGTTTGAGCCGTTATTGTCCCTGTCCTTGTGCAAACTGTCCTAGAAGACGGCGTTTCTGGTAGCCATTACTTCTGCGAGGCGAGTTGGTGAACTCCAGGTCCTGGCCATTACTGAACCTTATCTCCGGGTCCTGGACGATTGCCTGATCCTCAGGTTCGATCCTGCCTTCCTTCCAAAAGTCTCATCGGATTTCCATCGTTCTCAAGAAATCGTGTTGCCCTCATTCTGTCAGAACCCTGCTAATGACTGGGAACGGGAGTTTCATGGCTGGACGTTCCTGTGCAGTGTTGTCTTATCTTCAGCTAACGCGTCCCTGGTGTTTGGACAATGCCCTGTTCATCCAATACGGGGGTCACAATAAGGGAAAGAAGGCTTCAAGGAGTACCATTGCAACATGGCTTAAACGTGCTATCGCAGAAGCATATTCGTGTCAGGATCTGGTTCCTCCCCCGTATCTGAAGGCGCATTCCACGCGGGCGGTATCTGTCTCCTGGGCCGAGAGGGCGGATGCTTCCATCGAGCAAATCTGCAAAGCTGCCACCTGGGCATCTATTCATACCTTTACCAAGCATTACCATCTGGATGTCCTGAGACGTGCGGATCTGGGCTTCGTAAGGAAAGTGCTTCAAGCCTTGGTCCCACCTAAGTAGTTTTTCTTTGGTATTACTCCTGTAGTGCTGTCGTGGAGCATGGGAGGAGAAAACGGAATTAGACTTACCGGTAATTCTCTTTCGGGGTATCCTCCACGACAGGTCAGGCTAGGGTCATAACTCAAATGTGACCCTAACCTAAATGTGCATGTTTTTTTAAATCTGACATGCAGTTTCCAATATATGATCCTTTTTATATACTGCAAACTCTTATTCTTTAGCAAGGGCGTGCCGCTGACTGACTAGGAAAGCCCAAAGACGGGCCCATAGATAATCCTGAGAGAAATGCCACCATAGAAAACATAATACAAATGAGCTCTAAGTAAAATAGCCAAAATCTCTGAAACTTTGGCAGATATAAATTAAACCTGTCACTTTGGAAACCGCTGTTTACCTGCAGCATTGCAATGCTGCCCCGGCCACCTGACTAAAAGTGCAGCTACTGGGAGAAAATGTATTTCTTCTCAGGACCCAACATCTTCAAGTCATAGGGGCATGCACAGAGCGGCTCCAGTCACCCCTCCCCGCACCCCTCTCTCTAATGTGAGCGATGGCTGTAACCAACTAACTCTTCAGTGCATTTGTGCAGAGAGATGTCAGTCATATTGCCGGCCATTAGTACGTTCTTGCCTAGGCCGTATTAGAGCCCAGCGTATTACAGTTTGTTGTTTTTTGTTTTTTTTAAACCTCCAATAATGTTGCAGAAAAAAAACACCCATACACTCTGTGTGAATATGGGCAAATTTTGTGTGCCCTAAAATGTTGTAAATCTGTAGCAAGTTCATATGCATTATCTCCTATTGATAAGTATAACCTTTTATCACTTGCATCATTATCTTATACATTATCGTATACATTTTACTTTTTCTTTCAGACACCTGAACAGGAAACAAAAGGTCTTCCAAGCAAGAAAGGCATTGTACAATCTGTAGTGGGTCAGGGTTATCACCGGAAAATAGTACTAGCGTCACAATCTGTTCAGAATCTCTTGTACAAGTAAGATTGTTTTTATTTTTTTTAAACTTATAGGTTGAATGAGAACAGGTTTTATTTTTTCATAGATAACTAGTACATAAACTGGAGGGATAACCAAGTAGCACACCTGATTACCACTTTAGCTTGCATTTCTACTAAAGACCCTAAAAGACAATGGTACAGATGCCATATATGAGAGCTACTATCTGTACACAAAAGCCACAAAGATAAAGCGTGATCTAATGGTGCCGTTACACACAGCGATTTTCCAGCGATCCCGACAACGACCATGATCGCTGGAACATAGCTGTGTGGTCGCTGAGGAGCTGTCAAACAGGCAGATCTCCTCAGCGACCAGGGAGCCACCTCCACATTGCTGGGTAAGCGGGAGGGCGCTGGTAACCATGATAAACAGTGGGTATCTAGGCAGCGCGCACTGCCTGGATACCTGCTGTTTATCATAGTTACTAGTGTCCTACCGCTTAGTGCTGGTGACCATGATAAACATCGGGTATCTATCTTAGTTACACGCTGTTTACCATGGTTACCAGCCTGGGAGGTCACTGATCGCTGGTCTCTCGCTGTCACACACAGCGATGCATGCTACACAGCGGGAGACCAAGGACCAAAAAATGGTCCTGAAGGATGTGCAGTGATCAGTGACCTCACAGCAGGGGCCTGATTGCTGCTTCATGTCACACACAGCGATATTGCTGGCGAGGTCGCTGATTTCAGCTATATCGCTAGCGATATCGCTGTGTGTGACGTACCCTTTACCCACTACAAAGTGCTCTCCAAAGTCACAAGTTCATATAGAGCAAAAACACAATGATAGAAGTAGCATGACTATACCTGGTAACGATCTCTGGTGCCCCTGGTCCCTAGACCAAACAAGTGTTTTGATTATAGAGCTCTCTTCCTAGGCGATAACATCCCAGAAAGGAGGCTACATATTATTACAACATCTACTGATTAAAATGAACTTTAACATTTAAATGTGTTAATGATAAATGCCTTTAAGCGTATCTGCATTGTGCCTTGGTTCTCACAGCTGTTCTTTAAGGGCCCTTTCACATCAGCGTTTTTCATAATTCGCGGCAGATGCGGTGAAAAAACCGCATCTGCCGCGTTTGCCGCATAACGGTTCCACTTGCGGCACAGTTGCGGTTTTTTCAATGTAAAGTATAGGCGTACTTGCGGCAGGTGCGGCAAGTGCGGTTTTGCACTTGCGGCAGGTGCGGCCGCGAAAAAAACCGCGGCTTACTGCGGTTTTTTTCGCGGCCGCACCTGCCGCAAGTGCAAAACCGCACTTGCCGCACCTGCCGCAAGTACGCCTATACTTTACATTGAAAAAACCGCAACTGTGCCGCAAGTGGAACCGTTATGCGGCAAACGCGGCAGATGCGGTTTTTTCACCGCATCTGCCGCGAATTATGAAAAACGCTGATGTGAAAGGGCCCTTACAGTGTCTTACCTGTCCACCATTTATTTAAATACTTTAACATATTTTTAGTGTTAGTAAAGTAGCATATTTTTTCATCTGGTCTGTTTGAGCACATTTCTTTATATGATGTACATATATATATACAGGAAATGGGGACTGCTGTGGTCTGTATGAGCAAGAGACACTACAGCAGCAGCTGTGTGATCCTGTGTACCCGCTAATTAAGTGCAGTGAATATTCATTCTCTTAATGAGCCAGCACACAGGATCAAACTCATTGAGAAACAGAGGCTGGGCTGGCCGTGTCTGTGGTCACAAAAGATGTCAGACTTTGCCAGACTCCTCTGCTTTGGCTGCCATGGCGCTGACTTGAGTTGGGCCCAGTGAAGAGGTGCGGAGCGGGACCCGAGGCAAAATGAGGTAGACCCTAGCGCCGGGGCTTAATAAGGCTTAAAGTAATTGCATTTGGGTCCCCCTCTTCACTGGGTCCCAACCAGTAAGTGTGTATTAAAGCCACGATGGCAGCCCTGATACTGAGCCATGTAAGGGAGAACCTTTTAAAGGGAATCTGCCACCAGGGCTCAATATTCAGAGATATGGCGATAGCAGTAGTTTAATAAAAAAAAAAAAAATACAACACACAGCTCATTATGTAACACATTTCTGGAATTTGGGTCTCTGCCTCTATTCCATGCTGCTCTTGGGGTAGCAAAAACTTGCTGACAGAATCCCCTAAAGGGCCCGTCACACAGGGAGATATCGCCGGCGATGTTGCCGGCAACTGAGGGGCGTGGTCAGGTTGTGGCGACATCGCCGGAGAGTTGCCTCGTGTGACAGGGCGATAATCAGGGGAAAAATCGCCTGAGTAACATCGCCAGGTTTCCCAACAATGTTGGGAAACCTGGCGATGTTGCTCAGGCGATCATGCCTGATCGCCCTGTGTAACGCGGCAACCTGCAATGTTGCGGGCGATTCCGCCTATCTACAACATTGCGAGTTATCGCTCGCTGGGTTGCTGGGCAACACAGCGAGCAATAGCCGCGGCAACTAGCCGGCGACATCGCCGGTAAGTTGCTCAGTCTGACATCTCCCCGGCGATGTTGTCAGGGATGCGCGCTCCCGCGATCGCCGGCAACATCGCCGGCGATATCTCCCTGTGTGACGGTACCTTTAAGGGACCCAATCAGCAGGATTTCTACACGTAAAGTAAAGTCAATGTCATACTGGCACTAAGAGGGTTAATCAAATCATACCTTCACTTTCCAGATTGTATGTTTTAAATTGCAGGAAAAATCAGTTTGTAAAGGTCCAAAAATGAGTGCACTGGTTGAGTGATATGCAGCGGGCAGGATTATGTGGGTCGGGTCTTTATTGTTCCTCCACTGTGTGCTGCTGTAATCTATGTAAATACCCCACATAGTCCTGCCCCGCTGCACATCACTCGGCCAATGCACTCATTTCTGGACCTTTACAAACAGTTTTTTTGCAATCAAACATATAATCTGGAAAGTGAGAACCTGATTTAATTAATTAACCCTCCTATTGCCAGTATGGCACTGCCTTTACATGTCAAAATCCTGCTGCTTTGTTCCCTTGTAAAGAATGTGTAAAAAATATAATGGTAAAATGAATATGCAGTAGAGCTGTGTTCCCAAATTTGTCTCTTCCCAAGTGATAAACTTTTACAACTCCCGTCAGGGCACTCTAACAGCATTAGTTGTGGTTTGCAACAGGACCACAGTTTTTGTCATCAGTGCTCCAAAGGTACATGGTCTTTTTTAAGGGTTCCAATTTATACTGGATTATAGGGAATTTAAATTCCATCACATAAAAATCCTCTCCAGATCAGTGGTGTTCCTATGGAGAGATTTCATTGTGGGAAAAAAATGACTTCTATGTATTGACTTATTATAATTTACTATCATATTCTATTATTACATTTTTCTTGTGTTCTAGCGATGGGGAATCTTCAGCCATTCCAGTAGCCAGTATGGAGTTTGCAGCAATTTGCCTAAGAAACGCTTTGCTTCTGTTGCCTGAAGACCAACAAGATGGTAACAAAGAAAATGGTGCAAAGAGTAACAGTCAGATGGGCAACACAGACTCCAGTGGGGAGGGCACTGAAGCGTGCAGGTAGGTGACTTGAACTTTAGGTTAAGTCCAGTTATAACAGATTAAAGGGAACCAACCACCTCGGATGACCCTCATACACTGTTAATATGTGCCCCTGCAGCCTAGTAAACCATTAGCAGCACTGTTTTTGTGTGAAAAGTGGCTGCAGTAGAAGTGAGATAATGATTTTATAAACTTACATGCCTGCGTACTTGAGGGCGTCTCCCTGTGTGTGCTGGGACTTGTGAGCTGTGCTCGTCATGCCTGCTCTCCCCCTCCCTTATGCACGCCCCCTTTCAGCCTGCTATAGTGATGTGAGGCTGATCTCGTCATAAAGGGGCGGGGCTAAATCGCGGCATCCCGGTAGCCCCACCCCCTTTATGATGCAATCAGCCTCACATCACTATAGCAGGCTGAGAGGGGGCGTGCATAAGGGAGGGGAGAGCAGACATGATGAGCACAGCACACAAGTGCCAGCACACACAGGGAGACGCCCTCAAGTACTCAGGCATGTAAGTGTATAAAATCATTATCTCACTTCTACTGCAGCCACTTTTCACACAAAAACAGTGCTGCAAATGGTTTACTAGGCTGCAGGGGCACATATTAACAGTGTATGAGGGTCATCAGAGGTGGTTGGTTCCCTTTAAGCAGTGAATTCTCAACATAATCGTGAAAAGTGCGCTTTTTTTTCCCCTTAAGTGACGATTTAACTGCCAGCCCTTTGCCACCTTGTCTGATACCTTCCAGCAACGTCACCCACTATCACCATTGTTCCTTTGTTCGGTGATACGCCACCTGCCAGCATGCTCTGATCTTTAATGAAGTGCGTCGGAGGTCACTTTTCAATACATCTCTATAGGAGCGGTTTCTGGCTCTCATAGAGATCTATTGAGCTCCTGTGACATAACGTCTGACTTCCCGTCAGTCAGAAATAATAGGCACAAGATGGCGCCGCAGGACCAGAGCAGCATTGGTAAAAGGTGAGGCCACCAAAGGGAGAATATAAGACATGAAGCAGTGGGCTTACATTTAAAGCGCCAGTGAGAAAAGAAAACCCCGCTGGAGTGGTGCTTTAATTCTGAGTGTCTATATGACTACTGCAATGCCAAATATTTTTTTTACTGCTTTTATACAATATATACAGTATTTGACAACAAAATAGTAATTAGGGTATTTGTCAAAATTATATGTGTTTTATTGTTCTCGTTATTGGAGCTATGTTATAGTTTTTAGTGGTTTCATTTTCTGATGCATGTAATGGATATAAAAACTCTAATCCCCACTGTTAAAACATCAGGTTTTTGTCATGTAAAAAAATCATACTAAGAAGCCTTTCAGACCTTTGTCTCCTGTTTAAAGGGAGTCTATTATGTCCCCAAACTTTCAACTTGCAGATATAGGGTTAATGTGCGGGTTAAAATCTACTGAAACTGTGTTGCTGCTGTACTGAAAGCCTGGCTCCAGGGATGAAATTACCTTTATTTCTCCTTGCAGCCTCTGGCTTTGTCATACAGGCGTGCCAGAACAGCTTTGATAAGCACTCAGTATATAGTGGCAGCTGAAAGCGCAGCCTGGCACATTAACTGTCAGCTGTCACTGCACTAATACATTGCAGAAATAGATGTCAATCTATGTGCCGCAGGTCATGTTTATGGTGTCCGCTCACTATATACTGAGCGGTGACTGAGGCCGCTTCAGAACGCCTGTATAACTGAAAGCCAGAGGCTGCCAGGAGGAATACGGTATTCTTTTGGTGATGCAGAGTGTTGCTTTATGCCAAATATGCCTTTTGGAACTGTCATATTTTTCGGACTGTAAGACAAACCAGACCATAAAACATGCACAGGTTTTAAAGGAGGAAAATAGGAAGAAAAACTAAGCAAAAAATGACATGAAACACTTATGGGAATGGGGATCTGCTGCTGTCCCCAAGATCTGTACTACTATCCCCCATCCTGAGCCCCTTCAAGGTGTATATGTAACTCATCATGATATATGTTTCTCATTCTGGTATACATGGCCCCCATAACGGCGTGTGTGTGCGCACACAAAAAAATCATTCTTACCGTCCATTGCTCCCCACAGCAGTGCGTCATCCTCTTCTTATGCCAACAGCTCACCAGACTATGAGCATGCAGCGATGACATCACTGTGGCACTGCACTCCACATACAGTCAGCTGCCAGCATGAGAAGAGGATGTTGCAGTGCAGGGGAGCAATGGATGGTCAGAGTAATTGCACATCCACTGTGACACACACACACACACACACACACACACACAAACAAACTGTGATCTGGCTACAAAGGTTCCAAAGAGCTGACAGATGGTGCCGTCTCCCTCTGTCAAACGCCTCATGTGCAGCTGTCAATGTTGCTAGCAGCACATGAAGGGTTTAACTTATGAAACTGAAGAAAACGCTCGTCCTGGCACTTGCCGCAGGAACCCAGCTGTATATGTCAGGCAGGTTGCTGCTGCTGCTGATCCCACCTGTACTTATGTTGTACCATATGATCAGCATGACATACATATTCATCATAGAGCAAGTAGGATCTGCACCTGACAGATATGTATGTCGCGTAGCGTTAAAGGGTTAATACGATTTGTGTTTGCAATCAGCCGGATGGTTTGGCAAGTGATAACAAATGGTGGTTCAACTCAACCGAAGGTTGTGGTCACACGTGGTGCTCGGCTTGTGTCTGAGGTGTGTGTGCTGAGAAATGTTTTCATAAGAATCCTTACTCTTCATTACAAATCAATTGCTGATCGGTTGCCTTTTAATGATCTAATCGATTTGGAGAAACAGTGCGGTCAAGAATAGGCAAGGAGTTACTAATTTTTTAAGATTCAAGCCACTGCAACATTTAAGTGGTATCAAAGCTGATAGACCTTGGACTAGTGCGCTTTGAGACCTCAGCCAAAAGGTTGGCCACAATCCTCATCTGCTCATTACCAGCAATTCTCAATGGTCACATTTAAAGGGAACCTTTTATGTCCTTTTTTGTTATTACACCACCCCCTATATTATTTAGATCATGTAGTGTTCCTTAGTAACTTTTTTTTTTTTTTTTTCTTTAAATCATTGTATTTATCCCAAAAAAGCATGTTAGATACTTATGTTTTCATTATCTAGCTGACAACAACAGTCAAGCAGTCATCCGGCTGGATAACAGTTAACAGATATGTCCCTGAACTCCAGCAATGCTGAAATTCATCTAATGGTCTGTATATAGGACCTGTGGTGATGTCATGAGCATGTGACCATAATGGACAGAGCAAAGCCAGCTGAATTTGAAGAACTATGTAAACTCAGCTTCACCTAATAGTCATATGGCCGTGACATCACCACAGCTCATTTCAGCATCATATGAATTTTGGCATTACTAAAAGTTCAGTGACCTGTCACATAACCCCCCTTCCCCCAGGGCCTATTAAAGTAAAAGAGCCACCTTCAGCAGCACTAAGGCTGCATTCTGTGAAGGTGGTTCTTATGTGTATTATCCCCAGGGACACAGAAATGAGTTTTATAAATTTCCCTCTATACCTCTATTGAGTAAGGGAGGTACGTTGTCTCCCCAGGACTCAACTGCCTGCCTGCTGTCCATCATCCTCCCTCTGGGCTTCGGGCGCTGCTTCCTCTCTGCCGCCTGACGTCATCGGGGCCTGCGCTGTTCATTGATTTCTCGGGCATGCGCTGCGTACGCTGCCCGACAACTTAGGTCACATGATCTCTGGAGATCATGCCTTCATGTAACCTCGGCCCCAGCCCTGCAGTGTGAATACATCATAACACACTGCAGAGTGGAATCTGGGGCCTCCGCTATACGCAGGCGCGATCTCCAGAGATCATGTGACCTAAGTTGTCGGGCAGCGCACACGGCACATGCCCGAGAAATCAATGATCAGCGCAGGCCCAATGACATCAGGCGGTAGAGAGGAGCCGGCACCCGAAGCCCAGAGGGGGAATGATGGACAACAGGCAGGCAGTTGAGTCCTGGGGACAGAACATACCACCCTATCTCAATAAGAGGTATGGAGGGAAATTTATAAAACTTATTATTTCTGTGTCCCTGGGGATAATACACATAAGAGCCACCTTCACAGAATGCAGCCTTAGTGCTGCTGAAGGTGGCTCTTTTACTTTAATAGGCCCTCGGGGGGTGACAGGTTCCCTTTAACTGTTTACGAGCTGGATGACTGTATGACTGTTTGGGAAGCTAGTTAATGAAAACGTAAATATCTAAAATGCTTTTTTTAGGATAAATGCAACATTTTTTATTAAAAGGTCACTAATGAAGACTATATGATCTAAATAAAATTTGGGGCGGTTTAATTATATTTGATAGAGGAAAACATTGATTGGTAAAATGTGGAGCCCTAAAACGCAAGTTTTTCTTTTCTAATTTTGTTCTTCTTTCAGCAATAAAAACCATGAAGGGGATAAATTTCTCCCTGCTCCACCTTCTTCACCGCTGAAACGGCAAGAGCTTGAAAATCTAAGGTATTAATTTGTAATTCTGCCCTAATTACTCATTACCTGTCAATGTGCACTACATCAGTGACTGAGTATGTAGGGTGACTGCACATGGCAGACCTGTTGCAGAAATGTCTGCACTATTCATCTGAGCGGAGGAGTTTCTGCAATATTGGAATCCTTAATTTGTCAATAGAAAAACAGATCATCCATGTATGTATACCTGGTTATCAGAATAAGCTATATATTTTAGTTGTGAAAGTGAAACTAAAGTTTTGTAACATTTTTTACATTTTTGTATGACAAAAGTAATCTATTATCATGTATTTGCTACCTCATCTGAAAGCAGCACATTGTTGAGACAAATAGCCTGAGTCCAGTGATATATTGCTAACTCAGCTGCTTATTGTCATGTTGATAAAATCACTATTTTCTCTGATGCAGATCTTGCAGTTATTTGTACCACCTATTGGCAGCTGTCTGCCCTTGTACAGTGTACACAGAAAGCTGTCAATCAGTGGTGGGGTAGGGTTATTCAGAGCTAATAAATATGCTGGACTACCTGGTAGCAGGCCAAGTAGCCTTCTAATGAAAATGTACTGATTAAACAGTAATTTTATCAAAACTACACTAAGCAGCCCAGTAAGTGACAAATCACTGGAATCAGAGTAATCTTCTACATTATAGTGCTCTCAGATTAGGTGGCAAAAACATGCTGACTGAATCCGTTTAACTTTCTTGCAGTTTGGAGGGGTCCAATTCATGAAACCCCCACCGACTGCTTACACTGTTCAGAGGCACTGTTCAGAATTGCTGCATTTTTGCACATGGAAATATGGCCTTAAAAAACATGACAAAACTTTGGTACAATTTTATTTTCTAATGTCTGGGCCTTTAAAATCCATGCAGATTGATGTGGTTCTAGGTCCTAAGGCCCTCACAGACTGCTCAAAGGGGGGGAGAAAATTTGCTCTGAAATCCACTGCTCATGTGGCAGAACTGCACTTCTTGTGTCTGCACATGATCACAGAACAGACTACAGATTAGGTTGATTTCACACTACCGGTTTTTGAAACCTGAGGCTTTGCGTCTAAAAATGGATAGTAACGGATCCGTTTTCTCCCCAATGACTGTCATCAGTGGGGACGGATAAATGTGCGGTGGCATCCGGTTGTATACATTTTCACACGGATCCTTTTCATACCCTTATTTTTTTTTTTTGTGGCCGAAACCCAAGCTGCAAAATGTTGCAATTTGAGTGCTCATTCAAAAAACGGAATCAAACGGATCCATGCCTATCCAGCTGGAGTTAACATGGAGTGCTATGGAAATGGATCCGTGAGAAAACAGATCCGTGTGCGTTCAGCTGCACAAATTAGTTTTTCTGGATGGAGCATGCCCAGAAGACAGTTTCACATGACACACCAACTAGATGTTTGTCATTTGTCACTGGATCTATCAAATAAACAGACACAACCTGATACAATTGGATGCTGCTGCATCGGTATTACAACGAATCCATCAGCCGAATCAGGTTTCACAATTCGTGGGACTCCAGGGGCATGCAGGGTTTACATGCGTACTCATGGATTTAAAAAAAAAAAAAAAAACGGCAGTGTGAAAATAGGAAGTTTATATAGGTCTGTACAACACTGCACAGCACAAACACAAGCTGTGTGCCTGGGAGCAGATGATATTATTCCCTAAATGGCAGGATTGCTTTCTTATTATTGATAGACGTTGTTAATTAGATTACTGATAGACTGTAGATTGATAGATGGTGTCATGACTTTTCAGGGCTTTCTGAACCTCCTTTATTATTTTTTTTCCTGTATCATTTCTCATTATTACATATCACTAAATTAATGGATATTTCTGGTTCGATTTCTTTGCCTGTGTGGATTGGATGGGTTGTTACTGACATTTGGTGAGAAATCCATGTCAATAGCACCTTTAGAAATGTATTAATTTATGCTTTTCGGCGTCCTACTTTTCCTTATCAAGGATAGATCTGCCCCAGGGAAATTCTACAACAATGTCATGGTTTAAGAAGATCGAATATTGTACTAGGAAGCTATCTGACCAATCCCCACTCCTGGTGGTACTAGAGACGGGGAAAATCATGTAAGGAGAGGTGTAATGTGGCAATTTATCCCCTATTGGCCCGCAATATTTGGAAAGGATGTGGCTCTTGCGCGCTAGTTGCAACTATTCTTTTCCGACAACATGGGTTCTGCACCTCATCTGGGAAGTTATGAAGGCGTACTTGAGGGGGGATTCTAATTAAAGAAATATCCAGAATTAAAGCCAGAACTAGGTTGACTACCCAAGGCCTTCAGCATAGTGTAGACACATTAGAAAAACAGTTTGTTGAGAGACCCTGTGAGACTAATAGAAAGCAATGTAAAATAGTACAGCGGTCTCAGGGAGCGCCAAAGGAATACTGGACAAATTAGTGGATAAGAACCGATCTTTATTCTTCTTCCAATACCACTGCCACAACGTGTTTCGACGGTCTAAGCCGTCTTCATCAGGTGGGGTCACCCCACTATTGTTTTTATGTGAGATATCTCTCTACGGAGCCAAAGCGGCAGGAGCAGCCTGGCATATCTGGAAGGTTGAGGACCTGCGATTACCTAATTACCGGGATAAACAACTGAGGACCTGCGGTGACGCGGTATCTGGTCCGGCAGGATCACTTGAATCTTCAGGGAGCACGGAGTTGCGAATGCAAACACCGGCAGGACGGCACCAATAATAGAGAAAGGCGACCCGGAGCCCCAGTAATCACACATTTAATCTTGGTTGTGTAGACTTCTACAAATAGCCCTGTGTGTCTACACATGCGCCCTTTTCTTTTTCTTTCTGTAATAGAAAGCAATGGGTAGAGGCACAAAAGCAACTAAATATGCATCTGATGGGACAGGTAGAAAAAAAGATTTTTCTTAAAACAAAGCTATTTCAGTGAAGTGAAAAAGTCAGGGCATCTACTGGTGGTGGTAGCAAAAGTGCAGCAAGGTACATCCATTATAACAGGTATTAAAATTTCAGGTGGGACAACAGTTACCAACTTAGATAAATATCATGGGGAATTTGTCAATTTCTACATGCAGCTGTATGCCTCCAAAATAACAAAGTTTGAACATGAGCTGAGTCACAGCCATCAGACTTATTACCGTCATCTCTCATCTGGTAGACCAAACTGGCTTTATGCCTGAGAAATCAACGGACATAAAACTACGGCGTCTATTTTTTAACCTTCAGACAGAACCGGAGAATATGGGAGGAAGAGCAGTGCTTTCGCTCAACGCTGTGAAGGCTTTCGATATTGTTGAGTTGGGAGTACTTGGGGGCGGTAAAGAAGGAAATGGGGTTTGGCCAGACAGATACTACTTGGGTTCAAATCCTATATTCAGAGCGAGTGGCGAACATCCAGGTGAACGGGGCTCTTTCTGATACCATTCATCTAGCCAGAGGAACTAGGCACAGGTGCCCTCTATCCCCTTTATTGTTTGCACTAGCTGTAGAGCCTCTAGCTCTCGGGCTAAGATCTACCGTATATACTCGCGTATAAGCCGAGTTTTTCAGCCCAAAAATTGGGCTGAAAAGTCCCCCCCTCGGCTTATACGCGAGTCATACGGCCCCCCTCAAAGTTTGGCGCCCCCACCTCAGTTTCTGGGCCCCCCCGCATGCAGCGCTGCACATATACATTACGTGTCTAGCAGCTGTTACCCTCCGGTGGCAGATCGCGGCTCCCGGCTCCGGGCTCCATCTTCCTCTCTGTCTTCCTGGTTGTCATGTGACCGGCGCGATGACGTCATCGCGCCGGTCACAAAGCAGGAAGACAGCGAGGAAGATGGAGCCCGGAGCCGGGAGCCGCGATATGCCACCGGAGGGTAACAGCTGCTAGACACGTAATGTATATGTGCAGCGCTGCATGCGGGGGGGCCCAGAAACTGAGGTGGGGGCGCCAAATTATGAGGGGGGCCCTGCTGGGGCCCTGTTTACTACCACTGGGGCTATATACTACCACTGGGGCTATATACTACCACTGGGGCTATATACTACTACACTGGGGCTATATACTACCACTGGGGCTGTATATATACTACCACTGGGGCTATATACTACCACTGGGGCTGTATACTACTACTGGGGCTATATACTACCACTGGGGCTATATACTACCACTGGGGCTATATACTACCACTGGGGCTGTATATATACTACCACTGGGGCTATATACTACCACTGGGGCTGTATACTACTACTGGGGCTATATACTACCATTGGGGCTATATACTACCACTGGGGCTGTATGTATACTACCACTGGGGCTATATACTACCACTGGGGCTGTATATATACTACCACTGGGGCTATATACTACCACTGGGGCTGTATACTACTACTGGGGCTATATACTACCACTGGGGCTATATACTACCACTGGGGCTATATACTACCACTGGGGCTGTATACTACTACTGGGGCTATATACTACCACTGGGGCTATATACTACCACTGGGGCTATATACTACCACTGGGGCTGTATATATACTACCACTGGGGCTATATACTACCACTGGGGCTGTATACTACTACTGGGGCTATATACTACCATTGGGGCTATATACTACCACTGGGGCTGTATGTATACTACCACTGGGGCTATATACTACCACTGGGGCTGTATATATACTACCACTGGGGCTATATACTACCACTGGGGCTGTATACTACTACTGGGGCTATATACTACCACTGGGGCTATATACTACCACTGGGCTATATACTACCACTGGGGCTATATACTACCACTGGGGCTATATACTACCACTGGGGCTGTATATATACTACCACTGGGGCTATATACTACCACTGGGGCTGTATACTACTACTGGGGCTATATACTACCACTGGAGCTATATACTACCACTGGGGCTATATACTACCACTGGGGCTATATACTACCACTGGGGCTGTATATATACTGCCACTGGGGCTATATACTACCACTGGGGCTGTATACTACTACTGGGGCTATATACTACCATTGGGGCTATATACTACCACTGGGGCTGTATGTATACTACCACTGGGGCTATATACTACCACTGGGGCTATATACTACCACTGGGGCTGTATATATACTACCACTGGGGCTATATACTACCACTGGGGCTGTATATACTACTGGGGCTGCGTGTATACTACCACTGGGGCTGCTGCTGTATACTACCACTGGGGCTGCTGCTGTATACTACCACTGGGGCTGCTGCTGTATACTACCACTGGGGCTGCTGTATATACCTCTGGGGCTGCTGTATACTACCACTGGGGCTGCTGCTGTATATACCACTGGGGCTGCTGCTGTATACCACACTGCTGGGGCCTGTATATACCACTGGGGAGGCTGCTGTATACCACACTGCTGGGGGCTGTATACCTGTGCTGGGGTCCACCCTCGGCTTATACACGAGTCAATAAATTTTCCCAGGTTTTGGGGGCAAAAGTAGGGGGGTCGGCTTATACACGGGTCGGCTTATACACGAGTATATACGGTAATAAAAACATTCAATGATAATATAATAATAATAAAAAAAAATTTAGAGGAAAAAGTAGTGTGGTACACTGATGACCTCCTCATATTCTTGGGAGACTTGGAACGCTTGCTTTCAAACGCCATAACTGTACAGGTCTTAGAATTTAATTGGGGGAAATCCATTCTAATGCCGGTAGATGAGCTTACCCAGACCACCGATATTCATGTCTATTTAAGAGTAGGAAGAGAATTCAAATATCTAGTCTAATGTCAAAGAATTTATTTCCCTTAAACTGGTTCATCTTCACCCCAAATTACAAGATAAAATTAATACTTGGTGTAAATTACCCCTTTCAGTAATTGGTTACACCAATTTTATTAAAATGATCTTAACACCGCAATTGCTATACATTATTCATAATTCCCCAGTGTGGATCCCCTTGAAGTATTTTAACAAATTCCAAGCCATGTTCCAAGAATCGATCTGGAAAAAGGGAGTAGCCAGGATTGGATTAAATACTCTCCAAAGAAACAAAAATTAAGATGGATTGGCTACCCCTAACCCGTCGGTGTACTTTTTGGCGTCGCAGGTCCAACAACTAAAATGAATGAGCTGGATGGTTGAAATGGTACTGAGTGAACATGCCATTAAATTACCAATCATACTGTTTTTGGAGACAGGGAGTGGAGCATGAGTTGGGCGAAATTGTATACCCACTTTAGTACTAATGAACAAGACATGATGTAAAGTTAAGGCCTCGCTTGGTCTTGTAGTCATATTCCTTTCACTCCACTGTGGCTCAACCCTGGATTACCGGAGATATATCGGTTGGGGGACTTCAGCCACTGGGAAAAAATGGTAATTCAATACGAGGCCCAACTATGAGAAAATTAGACCTTGAAGAGCTTTCAACAATTGAAAGAACAATTTCATATCCCACAGACTAGTTTCTACTTTTATTTGCAGTTACACCATGCATGGACAAGTCAACCTACACATATGAAAACTAAAGACTAAAGTGGTGAATCACTTGTTGTTCAACATACTGTGTAACCCACAGTGGAGGGAAGGGGGTTTGTAAGAAATAAAGCAATATTCCTACAAGTAGCCATTTTGTCAGAGGCCACCATATCTCACTCCAAGGATATAGCCCCAACCTTTTGGTCTGAGGCATATGTTAATTAACCTGAGGATATTGTCTTCCTGGCCAGTTGTTGTCACACAATGGAAGCTCCCTACCAATTATACAAAAGGAAGACTACCCAGGGACTCCCCAGCTAGGTGCAAGAATGAATTTTCTTCTGCCTGCAAATTGAAATTAAGCCCTTTCACACAGCCCAGACCTAGAGGTGCCGAAGAATAACACTTAATATTTCATGACCCTTCACTCCCCTAAATATGTCAAGCATGAATATCGCATCTAGAGACATAGATTATCATAGCACATATTTTTACATAATTGTGTGATCTTCATAAGACTCCAAACTTGATATTGGCCAGTGGGATGATGGCATAGTGGTCATGTAACCCACCATGGCAAAACAAAAATCATAACCAAAAATATGAGAGCATTGTCTTCTGCCTACAACATTCCCAGGCAAAGTTATGACTCATAATAGCTTTTGAATATCTCATATTACAACTCTGGGTGGGAACTAAAAGACAGCCATGGGGCAGGCCTCTTACAGTATAAGAATGGCAGACATCTGCTCCATTTTGTATTATTCTGAGGAGGCATAATTTCATCAAGCCAGAGTATACCCCTACAACTCTGTTGGCTCCACACTACCCCTTTTGGTGCCACCAACATTAAGGTAACTGATCGCATGTGTCTGTAATTCTGTGTGTATCCCATTTATTTTTTATTTGCATAACTCACTGTACCATTTGTAATATCTTATAATACCTGTACATGTATTAATATCTAGTGTGTTGCTAAGGCGATTCAAAATTAAATTTATATATTTAGTTGTTTTTATTCTCCATCACAAATCCCCACGTCCGTGTGCTCGTTTTACATTAAAACGCTACCTGGGTTGGTTTCTGACCCAATATAAGCCCGATCACGGACCGGACTTACATCAAATGAGAAACTGGTGGCAGCAATTAGTGCTTGGGGTTATTCAAGGCCTCTGTCAGTGACGGGATAGTGGTTATTATATATGCTTTGGCCTGGCACTGGAAGGCATATACCACACTCACTGTGGGGCGTCTTAATGAACCAGCACTGACAGAGCAGCTTTGGTCCTTCTTTTATCCTCAGGCAGTTCTCTCTCTAACCTGAGCACAGAGGCGGCACTATAGAGCTGCCAGGTTCGGTGGCCAATCCCTCACAGGGTTGTCTACAGAATATATGGTGTTTTAATGCAAGAGTTTCAATGGAATATGACCTTATTGGTCACGGAGAAATGGGAGAGAGATTGGGGCCTATTGAGGCTGAGAAATGGAATGATATAGTGGAGGCAACTCCTTAATTATCCACCTGTGAAGCCCAAAGATTATCCCAGCTTTATCTGCTGCACAGAGTCTATAGGACTCTAAAATTCTTACATAAGGTGGTGGACCAGAGAGAATGATGCTTGCCTAAAATGTGGGGCAGTATCGGCGGATACAATGCACATGCTTTGGGGATGTAGGTTTATTAACACATTTTGGACCAAATTCCTGAGGTATATTAACAATGTGTTTGCTAGAGACCTGCCGCTACAACTCCTGATGTGCATTTTAGGATACATAGAAGAGGGAGTGATTGATGTGTATGAAGGGGTAGCGATGAAGAGAGCACTATATCCAGTAAGAAAAGTGATTGCAAGAAACTGGCTGAGTTGTTCCCCACCGAGAATACACAAGTTTGTGGATGTCTTGGCTGATCAAGATGGAGGAAGGAGTATACAAGAAAAGGATGGCCGTTCATAAGTTTGACAAAACATGGGGTAGATGGAAGATGTATCATGAGGAGTACTCCATAGATATTCTGAACGCTCTTTGAGATAGATATGGTTGTATAGTTAAGAAGATTTGGATATGTGGTGAAGCACCTGAGGATGTACGGCGAATGGCTGTCTTAGGGCACTATTGGGAACATCTAAAAAAATAACTATATATTCTAAACAGAGTGTATGCCTTCTATTCCTAATTAGGTGTAAGGTAGGATATTGTCATACTCTGTGAAGTATATTAATGGAAATGTCATCTACCCTAATATGCCGTAGTTGACATTCTATTGTGGATGGAACATGTGAGCACAATGTAGGTATGCAGAGGGGACTTGTAGGGGTGTTTTCTCTGTTCTGTTGTAATGTTAATGGAAAACTGGTTAATGAAAAGTTCCTGATTTTAAAAAAGAAATGAATTCACTTACAAAATTAGTGACGTGTTCAATCCTCATTTCACCCGCTGTATGTTTAAAATAATGTACTGGCCACAAGGCTTCTTATTAGACCCATACTTCCTGTTCTTTACAAGGACATTTATCAGAATCAGTTTATAGCTGCTATTTCTTTTTTAAAAGTGTTATCTGAGCATGCTCTAATCTGAGGGTGAGCTGTGACATCATGTATAGTGAATAGCGGGTCACGTGTTAATTAACACCTTCACCACCCAGGAATTTTTCGGGGTTTCTACTGGAGGCTATCAAACCCCGTATGGAGGGCGCTCTCTTGAAAGTTATACTCAGTGTAGTGGGTACATGTTTCCCCAAGATCGGATCATTCGTGACTATATTCCACCTATTTTTCAAGATGTTCCTAATTTCCTTATTCTCTTTCCAGTATGTCGTTATAAAATTATACTCAAACGTAGGGGTCTGTAGAGTAGTTTTATCTCTCTTGGTATCTAATAGATCCTTCTGTTCTAACAGGTTACAGGAGGTTCTTATTAAACTTTCTGGATATCCCTTTTCCAAGAATTTCCCCTTCAGAATTTGATTGCTCCACATAATCTACATCACGGGAACAATTTCTTTTTCTCCTTCTATATTGGCTGGAGGAGATATTTTGGAGCCATTTAGGATAATGTCCTCTATAATAGTGGACATACCCATTCGCATCCGCTTTCTTGAAAAACTGCAGAATCCCTCAGACAGCTGTTCATATTTAAAACATGAGGTTTCATTACCTCATCTAAATAAGCGGCCAAATTAGAAGTGAGACCGCCTAGGCTTGATATTATGGGACGGCCCGGCGGATCTATCAAACTCTTATGAAACTTAGGTAAATGGTGAAAGATTGCAATTCTGGGTCTATTAATACTCAGAAAAATCTTTCCAGATTTACTGAGAAATTTGCCTCCTTGATAAGTTTGTTATATTCCATTTTTAACCCTTTCATATCCACATGCTTTACTTTTCCATTATATATTGGATCAGACAGTATTTTTTCAGCTTGTTTGATATATTTAATACGGTCCTGCACAACTACTCCTCCCCCTTTGTCCGCAGCCCTTATAACTATTTTTATTATTCTTCAGCTGTTTTAATGCTTTTTGTTCTCCACTTGATAGATTATTCTATCGCTTTGTGCTCAATTTCTTATAATCATTCATTACTAAATTACTAAAAGTCTCTAAATTATTTATTTTTTTTTTTGCTTCTTGCTGGATAAAATTTAGATTTTAACCTCAAATCCGTATGTAAATAACTCGTAGTGTCGTCCCCCCCCCCTCACTACTTCATGCAAAGGATTAATCAAATAGCGCCTCTTCAGAGTTAGTTTACAAATAAAATTCTGCAAATCCATAAATAAATCATATTGGTTAATGGAGTACATCAGACAAAAAGTGAGGTCTTTATTTAATACCATTCTTTCATGTTCACTTAGTTCATAGCTGGGTAAATTAAAGATATTCCTTTGCCCAGATAAAGGTACTTGTTTCATTACTCCTTCAGTTTTTCTCCCTGTTTGGCTTGGACCTACATCCAGCCCATTTTCTTCTACGGGATTTTTTCTTTTTTTGAGGTTTTTGGGTCAAATAATCTATTATCAAATTCTTTCTGCCCTGCGTTATGGTGGGTACAAAAGGGAACAAAGTCGCCGAGTTTTTTTGAATTGTCAATAATTACCCTTTCACTATTAACCTTTCCCACAATACTAACCTCTTGGATGTTTGCTCCAGTTTGAGATGTTGCCTGTTTTTTACCTATTTCTTCATTACTTTTTATCAGTAAAAAAAATATCATCCTCCTCATGTATTGTTAAGTCAGAAAAATTGATCATGTCAGAATTGGCCAAAGAAGCACAAGATTCAGTATTCCCAATATTAGTTGCTTCCTCCAGTATTTTGGTTGTAGCATTTCTATTTTTCATGATCTCATCTATCTGGTTTTTTTTTATATATCCTGTAATTAGTCAAAAATGTTTCCCTTAGGGCCCTTTCACATCAGTGGTAATCGCTGATCACGGCAGTTGCGGTGAAAAAACTGCAACTGCCGCGGTTACCACATAACAGCTGCACTTGCGGTTCACTTTCCGCAAGCCCCATGCAGTGTCTAATGGGGCTTGCGGTAGGTGTGGCAAGTGTGGTATAGTTGCAGTTACGGCACTTGCGGCAGATGCTGCCACGAAAAAAATGCCGCACACTTACCGCAAGCCCCATAGACATTGCATGGGGCCGTCATGCGGTAGCCGCGGCAGTTGCGTTTTTTTTTTCACCGCAACTGCCGCAATCAGCGATTACCGCTGATGTGAAAAGGCCCTTACATAAACCTGAATTAGTTTTCATGGGTTCCTGTTTTTCTTTTTCTTTTGACACTATATTTTTTCAGAAGTCTGTTAACCGCTCATTAGCATCTTTACTTTATAGAACCTCATTACTAATCAGGGAAAAACTCCCCATCTTTCCACCTATTTTCTCATCTGAAACCACTACATTTACTTTGTTAGAAGTTTTCTGAATCCCCATGCTAGGGATACTATCTTTATCCTGAGTTTTTTTCCTTATTCTGCTCTTTGGAATCTCCTGTTTTTTCTACACTTGTCACTTTTAAAATAGCTGTATTAACCACACTTGGTCTCCTGAAGTTGCTATTAGTGAATGTCCTATTGGAAACAGATCTCTCTCTAAATGATCTAATCCTGGGTTTTTCTATATCACTAGTTTTAAAGGCCACTTCACACGCTCCGATATCTGAAACGATATAGTTGAAACGTCACGCTTTTGAGATCGTTCTTACGATCTCGTCTGTGCATCGTTGCGTGTAAACGCAGGATGTCTGAACGAGAAATCATTGGATCGGACATCTCAAATTTGAGAGCAGTACCTCAAATCTATCGTTCGTCGTCCATTTAAGGATCTGGGAAGCAGCAGCATCGTTCAGTGTGACACCTTTTTGAACGTTGTCGTTCATATTCCTCCTATTCCTGCTGCTTTGTAAAATCGTTCAAACGATCTGCTCCATAAATTTGGCAACACGCCAGCTATAATATAGTTAACGATATCCTTGCGTGTGACAACGCACTAACAATGTCGGAAGGATCGCGATCACGTAATATAGCTAACGATATCGTTCACAGACATCGTAGCATGTGAAGTGGCCTTTAGACCCATTTTGTTATACCGATAGTCCTCTCCATCCCTTTGTAGTTTTTTCAGCTTTTTTTATGGTGTCATGTTCCATTTAAGACGCTGGTGGTAATATTGGATTTCAAACTTTTATACTCGGGGTATGCTGCATACTGACTAAGCTCCCTGGCTAAAAGTATGTATGTTATCAATCTCTGCTATATTTGTTCGTTTGTGAAACAGACACTTAAGCATCCCCTCCAATACAAGTTTTTGAGTTATTGTCCCATTTATTCGTGAACTCGCCATCCTGTGGAAAGAGGGCGATGGCCGGTTAATCCTCAGTCCTCGAGGACATATGTCCTCCTCAGTGTAAATGGTCAGGAAGCGAGCATCCAAACTATAATGAAATTCCTCTTTTGGCAAACCTTCCAGCCTCTTTAGCTTCTCTTTCATTATTTTTGTATCCTCTTCAGAAAGTAAATTATTAGTGTCCATAACTGCTGGTTCAACGCACGAGCCCCGATAGTCTGCACTATGATCCTCTCCCTGAATGAGAGCCTGTGTGTGAAATAGTTCATAACAAGCAGGTATGGGTAAACTCCCCATGCAGCCTGATTCCAATCCTCGGATCACTGATCCAGAAAGGCGTGTAAAGCCGGTCTCGTAATAGAAGGAAGGGTGGAAAGGAAAAACAAGGTGCTCTACCCTAGGGTGTTGCCAGCCACAACTACTATAATAGTGTGTAAGAAGGTTTGCTGCAGTCTTCCCACTGCGCAGGCCCGAGCAGTGCCTGTCAATTAGTATCCGTACGCACGGGGGGGAGGGGGGGCGGGTGACACGGCTATTTTGCAATGCAGCAGCAGGGCTAGTTTTGCTGGCAGGGGGCGGCAAGGACCAAATACACCAGACCAGAGAGCAGACCTCCTGGACCTTTTAAAATGTGATTACCATACAGTGTGGGAGACAATAAAAGTATATTTCTCAGGTATGTAGGGGGTGACAGGAGTGAGAGGCCCAACCAGGTTTACCCCAAGAGCTCAGCAATGGCTCATCCAAGAGATCACACAAGATCCCACAACAACATCCAAAGACACAACAATATCCAAAGATCTCACTTTCCTCAGATAAATAATTACGGCTGTTTGATGATTTGAAACATTTAACGGGAGCCTGTAAGGTCATTTATGCCCCAAAACCTATCACTACCTGTCCCTACAGCTTCCTACTACATCCCTAACCATCTCTCTTAGCTAAATGTGTCATACCCAGTCCATGGATTTGAAGCTGCGCTTCTGAAATATCTTGCCCTCCGGGGTGTGATTCCACAAAGTGAGGGGGGGGGAGAATGAACCCAAAGTGATCGCCTACACATCGTCCACAGGTCTAGAAAATGGGAAAAATGTAAGTTATAAAATGCATTATACTTCACATTTAGCTCAGACACGGATGATTAGGGATGTAGTAGGAAGCCTGTAGGGACAGGTAGTGATAGGGGGGCATAAATGACCTGACAGGTTTCCTTTAAGTGTGACGAACATGTGAAGGAATAAGAAATCAGGAAAGAGCCAAACACTTTTTCACAGCTCTGTATGTAGTATGTAGTTGGTGAAATGGAAGATTAAAGCAAATCACATATATAAGAAAAAATCACATACAAACTTGGTAACAGAAGGTAACTTTCTGGTGACACATTTTTGTAAATAATAGCAGAGGATTGTATTCCAATTGTGACAATAGTGATTCCACGTAGGTGTGGAGCGCTCTGCCTTGGTTGTCATCAGGACTGTGGAGTCTGTACGTCAAATCACTGACTCCCGATTCCTGAATTTCCCGGACTCAGACTCCTTCATACATGGCTCATGTTTAAGTGATAAATTTATTGTAGTACAATGTGAAGATCAGGCTTTCATCATTATTATCTATTATATAATCACGAATGGGTTTTTTGCCCCTTTTGAGACCGCTCGCGCTGCGAGTCAATGTCGTCATGTGGATACGACCGAAGCATTGGCCGCGCAGCGGCCATTGCGAGCAGTTCTAAGGCGACTCGCTATGCCCGCGCAGCGGGCATGGCGAGTCGCCTTAGCAGCGCAAAGCATTGGCCGCGAAGCGGCCATTGCGACTCAGAGACTCGCTCTTCTAGAATCCCGATGCGTCTGCATCGGGCACCCAGCTAGTGATACAATAATCAAGATATTTAGATACAACATAATAATTTATAATAATAATATTTAGCACATTCTGCATTGAACTACTATACCCAATTTATTATATATTTTAGGAGTCGAAGTCGGTCCATTTTCTTCTGACTCCACCAAAATGGGCTGTGACTCCGACTCCACAGCCCTGGTTGTCATACACACTTTTTAATTGTCTCTGCTCTGCAGTACCTGGCAGCAGCTCAGGATCTTGAGTGGCGCTATGCTTCATAGCTCTGATCAGTGTTGATATCCGGAGGCTGATCAATGAGCACACCCAGCATCAGATTCCTACAATCTCATATTGATCTCCTGTCCTACCAATATCCTATTATCATTTGCAATTTGCACGTGACAATTCTTGTTAATAAATGCACTGTTTGATTGTCCTTTATGCATATGCAGTTGTTACAATTTGTGGATGTGCTATTCAAGCATATAATTATACCCTAGAAGCCTCTACACTCATAGCGAGACAGAATAATTGACATGTCTGTGCGAGGCAGCGGTGGCAGGGATTGTTCTAGTTAGGATTACTGTGCGCACTGAACATGACCTAGGATGCTTTAGATTTTCCTCAGACCTCCATCAATGTAACATTACGGTATGATGCCTGTGGGTCTGTCTGGTAATCATTCCTACCGTTGTCTGCTCTGTGGGGCCCCTAGTGTAGGAGCAAGGAAACATTCCCACATGGACAGTCCCTGCCTCAGTAGCTGCCAGAACTTTTCCATTCCTCTTGGGCAACGGTTCAATAAGTCTTTGCATCACCTGGCTGCACTTTGAGATTCCATACGTTTTAAAGTGTGAGAACAAGCAAGTCTTGTTTGAATAGGTCATGACCAAGTGATCTGATCATGGCAGCCATGGGGCGATGAAGGGGGGAATACAAGTCTATTTTGTTTGCAAGTGGAAGTTCAGTGTAATCCCTTTCTTGCCTGGGAGGCCCGTAGTGCGCTGCAGATTTATGCACTAAGCTGTAGGCTCCTGTTGGGGAAATTGCTCTTTCAAGGATAGGAGTTCACTCCTGGTGTTTGTGAAGATCAGCCCTCTGCTTTGTTAAACCTTTGCATATCCAGATGTTTAAAAAAATAAATAAAAATCAAGAAGGCGGTTAACATAATATATTACGGTAACTCCCTTTGTTGTAAAGATGTAATAAATATTTTCTTAAATGATAAATAATTGTAAATGCCCTATGCACCCATTACATAAAGTAGATCACTCTAAGCTATGGTTTCTGGACTTGCATAAACTACCAATATTGTCTGCCTTATACTAAAATCTAGAAACATCAGGTCACATTGCTGTGAAAGGTACCCGCTATGTCAGTGATGAGGCACCTGTCACTCCTGGGTGCTCATACTGTAGCCCACTACCTCTACTGCATATAGTATATAGCGTATTACTCCAGGCTCAACACTAAGGCCACTGCTCGGAAGATCGTGCTATATGTATTGTGTTCATATTGACTTCATTACGATTTGTATAAATCTATGCAGTGAGCGCCCCCTTGTGGGAGCTGGAGCCATGCCGTCCCATATATTGTGCCTTTGGCTGCACGAGTTAGAGCTATTGGATGAAACTCTGTGCCAACTTATACATAGAATTGTAGAATCATATTACCCCTCAATTCATTATTAATTGTTATTGCTACCTATAATTTCATGCAGCAACCAACATATTCTTCACAAATATATAGTTCTCACTATGGTCATGGGAGTTTTACCAAATTTTCTAAAAACCAGTTTAAATAATTGGTCATTCCCTGATGACATAGATTTGCTGTATGTCGGACGTAGTGCTGGTAATGTGGCTACTGTATGATTGGGGGTCATTTGCCGGCCGCAGTATGGTGTAATCTAGCAGTACTATGTAAAACTCATTCTCTCTCTGTCCTGTCAGCAGGGGTAAAGCTGACGAACATTCAAAGTATTTTCCCTTTTGATACCTCAAGTGGAGTGTTTTTTTTTCCTTCTGATCCACTTTTCTTCATTCTCTCTTTCCTCTATTAACTCTTCTTACCCTCTGTTAGATTGAGAAGAAATTGGGATTCTCCATAGAAATGTGCATAAACTAGCGCCATCAATTCACATTCAGATCAGCATTCACAATGCATTTTCCATCCAGTGGTGAACTTTTCTTCTACCCTCCTGCCTGAAATGTTTCTGGAAGCCATATCGCTCCCCTTTCCCTCCAACGTGGAATTAATAATCGCTCCCCTTTCCCTCCAACATGGAATTAATACTTATTTGCATCATCAAACACATGCCGGACTCTGCTGTGCACTTTTTCCTTTCCTTACTGGCTCGTAAATTTTCAGCGACTGACATTTCCCAACGAAGTCTTTTTCCACATGGATGGCTCTAATTCAGGGGCCCCGATTACATGTAATAGACTCTCGTTCTATATGGTGACGCTAATCTTGTGCTGTGCGCCTGGCCCTGTGCTTTCAGGGACTTGTCTAGGATTGATCTGTTTGTGCGTGTGAACGATTGTGCTTGTGGCATTCGTCCTACTATAGGAGGCCAGCTATGGTACAAGTGAAGACAGAGTCATGGTGCTTGTTTTAGAACATTTATTACTTCCATTGTAGACTAGTTTTATGTAAGAAAGGTATCCTAGAATATATTTCAGTGTTGCATATAACCTAGTGAACTTCAGAAATCTCAATAATTTTGTTGACACTAAGAAATCCTTCAGGTTTTGAGGGAAAATCACGACAAAATCACAAAGTGCACATACCATCACAGGGAAGAAAGTCAATTCACCACACCAGCGGTTTTTGTTTGTTTTCTTCAGCATGGGAGTGGTGCTTTAAACCTAAGTCTCCTAGATCTTATACATGCCCTGCAATGTTTTCACCTTTTTTTTTTAATATTCGGCATTGCTCTGGTCCTTCAGCACTATCTTGTGACTGTAACTTCTGTCCAGAAGTCTGAAAATATATTGCAAGCTCTCAATACCCATCTGTGAGAGCCAGAAGGAGGCTGTAATAGATGTATTGAGTTGTGATCTCTGGTGTTCTGCATGAAACATGAGCTGCTGGCATGTCCCAAAGTACCGGACAGACGCTGAAAACAAATTAAGACCCCCAACAGTAAAAGTATAAGGCCCAAGGTGAGACTAGCGTTATGGCATGTGATGCGATATGCTAATCATACTTGGCTCAGGCTCTGCAGCGGGCATTATTTACTATGCTGTCATCCTGCAATTGAATCACAGGTGCGGAGATGAGGGTAGATTAATTTCTCAATCTCCTCCATTGCCTGCCTCCGCGTATATCGCCCTGCATTCAGATGTCATCCAAGTGCAGCCCGATGTTTCACTTGCACCCATAGATTTGTACAGTGCCTACAAGTAGTATTCAACCCCCTGCAGATTTAGGTGGTTTGATAAGATGCAAATAAGTTAGAGCCTTCAAACTGCAAACGAGAGTAGGATTTATTAACAGAAGCATAAATCTTACAAACCAAAAAGTTATGTTGCTCAGTTGAATTTTTATAAATTTTAAACATAAAAGTGTGGGTCAATTATTATTCAACCCCTAGGTTTAATATTTTGTGGAATAACCCTTGTTTGCAATTACAGCTAATAATCGTCTTTTATAAGACCTGATCAGGCCGGCACAGGTCTCTGGAGTTATCTTGGCCCACTCCTCCATGCAGATCTTCTCCAAGTTATCTAGGTTCTTTGGGTGTCTCATATGGACTTTAATCTTGAGCTCCTTCCACAAGTTTTCAATTGGGTTAAGGTCAGGACACTGACTAGGCCGCTGCATCACCTTGATTTTTTCCCTCTTGAACCAGGCCTTGGTTTTCTTGGCTGTGTGCTTTGGGTCGTTGTATTGTTGGAAGATGAAATTACGACTCATCTTAAGATCCTTGATGGAGGAACGGAGGTTCTTGGCCAAAATCTCCAGGTAGACCGTGCTATCCATCTTCCCATAAATGCGGACCAGATGGCCAGGCCCCTTGGCTGAGAAACAGCCCCACAGGAGGATGCTGCCACCACCATGCTTGACTGTAGGGATGGTATTCTTGGGGTCGTATGCAGTGCCATCCAGTCTCCAAATGTCACGTGTGTGGTTGGCACCAAAGATCTCGATCTTGGTCTCATCAGACCATAGAACCTTGAACCAGTCTGTCTCTGAATCCTCCAAGTGATCATGAGCAAACTGTAGACAAGCCTTGACATGACGCTTTGAAAGTAAAGGTACCTTACGGGCTTGTCTGGAACGGAGACCATTGCGGTGGAGTATGTTACTTATGGTATTGACTGAAACCAATGTCCCCACTGCCATGAGATCTTCCCGGAGCTCCTTCCTTGTTGTCCTTGGGTTAGCCTTGACTCTTCGGACAAGCCTGGCCTCGGCACGGGAGGAAACTTTCAAAGGCTGTCCAGGCCGTGGAAGGCTAACAGTAGTTCCATAAGCCTTCCACTTCCGAATGATGCTCCCAACAGTGGAGACAGGTAGGCCCAACTCCTTGGAAAGGGTTTTGTACCCCTTGCCAGCCTTGTGACCCTCCACGATCTTGTCTTTGATGGCCTTGGAATGCTCCTTTGTCTTTCCCATGTTGACCATGTATGAGTGCTGTTCACAAGTTTGGGGAGGGTCTTAAATAGTCAGAAAAGGCTGGCAAAAGAGATAATTAATCCACACATGTGAAGCTCATTGTTCTTTGTGCCTGAACTACTTCTTAATACTTTAGGGGGACCAAACAGAATGCTGGTGGTTTGAGGGGTTGAATAATAATTGACCCACACTTTTATGTTTAAAATTTATTAAAATTCAACTGAGCAACATAACTTTTTGGTTTGTAAGATTTATGCTTCTGTTAATAAATCCTACTCTCGTTTGCAGTTTGAAGGCTCTAACGTATTTGCATCTTATCAAACCACCTAAATCTGCAGGGGGTTGAATACTACTTGTAGGCACTGTATGTGTGCGAGTGAGCGGAGACTCGCTGTCATGCGCAGCATGCTGTGATGCGCAGCATGCTGTGATTTTCTTTTCCCTCAGTCCCATTAAGGCTGAGGAAAAACTCATCGGAGCTGCAGCATTGTCTTATATGGGGCTAAGTGCAATGCAAGATTTTTTCTCATTGAATTTGTAGGAGTCACACACCAGTGTGTTTCCGGCATAAGGGTGCCTTCACACTAGCGCTCCCCGCCGCAACGTATTGCGGCGGGTAAGCGCATGCGGAGTGCAGGCACCGCAAGCCCCTATGTTTAACATGGGGATGCAGGTGCCTGCGCTCTGATGCAGATTGGCTTGCACACCCATTCACTGAAATGTTTGATTTGTACACAGGCAGATGCCTGCACACAAATCATACATTCTCGTCCGCACCAGGAACGCGAAATGCCGTTATCAGGTTATTAATATCAGATTGATGGGGGTCCAACAGACAACCACTTCCCAATTATCAGACCCCTCGGATGTGAGACATTTGAGAAAGTTACATTTCATTATTAGTAAATACCCAGAGACTATATGCATGTCCTTTACTAAGGATTAATTATTATGTGTAAATGAGAGGCGATTTAATCATTAAAAAGAATAAGAAGAAAAGGTTCTTTAGGGTCCCGTCACATTTGGCAATGTTCAAGCGAACCCGACAACGATACGACCTGGTAAGGATCACTGGAACATCACTATATGGTCGCTGGTGAGATGTCAAACAGTCAGAGCTACTCAACGACGCAGCAACGATACGGCGACCCGTATAATGACCTCGGCGGTCGTTAGGACCCAGTCACACAGCAGCTAGTCTGATGACTCACACCTACATAGCTGAGTTCTGAGTCGCCAACGAGGTCATTGTTAAGGTGTCAAACACCAATGCATGCTGCCCAGCAGGAACCTGACGATCAAAAAATGGTCCAGGCCATTCCGACACGATCGGCGATGTCACAGCGGGGGCCTGGTCGCTGCTATGTGTCAAACATAGCGAAATCGCTGGCGAAGTCGCTGTTGCGTCACAAAACCTGTGACGAAACAGCGATATCACTAGCGATCTCGCTATGGGTGACGAGGGCTTTACAGTCCAGGCCCATTCATATGAGCCCAACCTGCGGCAGTGTATCACCACTGATCAGCCGCTTGTTTGCTGATCCAGGTCATTTGATAGCCTGTTTACCTAGACAGACCGTGCTTCAGTGATCAGCAGTACATTGCCCAGTGTGCATAGGCCGCATTGTTCTCGACAGCACAGATTCTGCTTACACAAGACTCTGCTGTCAAGGACATCTGCATATTGAAATAGGATAGATGATTATCCTATGGCGTTGGGATTGTAATTATCAAAGAAATTAATAATAATTTGAACTTTATGGTCCGTTGTCTTTAATTCCAACCTATGCAAACTATATAGCCTCTAAGAAAAGATGCCTTGTGAAAATCCAACTTTTTAAAACATTTTTTATGTTTTACATGAAGGTTTCACATACATAATGTTTTCTGTTCTTGTCTGAGTTCTGAATATGGTGATCTAGTACAAATATATACTTTTTTGATACAGAATATGTTGCTATGTTTTTAGGACCAGCAATGAAAAGTACTAGGCAGCCGAGGAAGTGCAAAGTTTAGGATTAAGCGATTTGTCAGTGTTGCTTGTGCTTCGGCTTCTTCTGCTCCAGGAATCTGTCTAACATGGTTAAGCAAACACTTAACTGATCTGACATTTCATCTTGGAAATGCTGTTACTTAGAATTACCGGCAATCTCTCTCTGACACGTGGCACGGTTCTCTTGTGAAGAGTTTTATGTATATCTGTGTGGTCCTACAAAATTGGACTGGTGGGCAAACATGTTTTGTGGGACACAGTGTAAATTGATCCAAACTCGTGTTACTGTGAATTATTGCAGAGTAGATTTTGCTTGGTTTGGGGGGTTGAACGGGCATATCTTGGATGCCACGATGGCCCCTGTTAGTAATAAGTGTGCTCAGGACCAATCGCACATGCAGGGTAGGTATAGCTGGTGCAGTCGTCTCCTTCACAGTTCCTTGGCTGCACTGGAATGAACTCTCTTCATTACTGAAAAGCTTTTGTGTGTGTTCAGATTGGATGTGACATCTGGGATGGGACAAAACAGTATTTGCACGAATGGGCTTCAGGACCTGTTTTGGAACATAATTAAAGTGTGTGCCTCCTGGGAATTGAGGAATAAAGACGCCCCAGGCCTTGCCATGAAATATAGCTTACTGCTAGACCAAGAGTGAGCTTGACAGTTACCAGAAGATTGCAGCTGTAATAGCCCACCTACCTTCAGGAGAGTCATGTTCAGTGTTCTCACGACTCTCCTGGCCAGCGCCACACGAAGCCTACAAAACATGATCTCCTCCGCTTCCTAAAAGTCACCTACACAGCCTCATATTTCTGTCCAAAGCCTTTTTTTTTTTTTTTTTTTACTAGCTACAAAGGAAAGTGCTTCTCAAGAAGAAGAAAAAGAACACCTCTATGCACTTGTGTTGCCCATCACTATTCTTTTTATAAATGTCAGTGTAAAGTGGATTCTTGTGTTTACACATATGGGGTTAGGATTTATTAAGCCAAATGAGCTAATTATATAATTGAGATTAACATAATTGAAGAAAATCCCGGCTGTTCAATGTAAAAAAGGTTTTTATGTATTAAAGAGGGATCTATGGCCTCCAAAAAGATATTTACCTACAGTGTTAATCAGTATATTAACCTGTGGCAAAACAACCCCCTGCACCACAGTAATGACTAGAAGCAAGTGGCTACGAGCAGAATAAAGGCAGCCAAATATGATCTAAAAGTTTTTTCCTGCACATTACACCTATATCTGCAGTGAAATTATACCGGTTACCGTTCAATCTAAGGTTATTCAAAATTGGTTAATGCAAATATTGGGAAATATTGTGGATGAAATATTAAGATTTGAATTGAGTGTAGTTTGGTTCACTGTTTCCTTAAGGCGTAGTCTGAGCATATAATACTGATGACATTCAAAAGAAACCTGAAAACCCACCTTTTACGACAAGCCTACAACCTACAATGAGACCCGGTCCAACGCACTGTCTCATGATCGGCACTACCCCCTCCTACTGTATCCCTACCCCTCCCTTGTAGACTGTGAGCCCTTGTGGACAGGGTCCTCTGCGTCATGATTTTGCATTCATATTGTACTTGTCCCCGTCTGCCTTTTCCATATGTAAAGTGCCATGGAATCTAATGGCGCTACATAAATAAATAATAACAACCTATCTACAGGACAGTTAATCAATATCAAAACAGTAGGAGATGGACACCCGTCATCTCCACTGATGAGCTGTTGTCAACATAGGGTGGATGTAAACAATGAATGGAGCTGAACAGCACAGCCAAAAACTGTGGATCAGTGCTGCTTTTTTTTAAAGAGTCAACGACCACAGCACATTGATCCCTACCCCTCTGTCCATTGTTTACATCCTGCTGCTGCCAGATCTAATGACAGCTGATCGGTGGGGGAGCTGGACCCCCATTGATCTGAATGATGACGTGTCCGGAAGATAGGTCATCAATATTATATGCCCAGACAACCCCTAGCAAAGTAGTCAATTATGCTGGTAATTTTGGGTAGTCGCGTGCCATACAAAGCTAAATGTCCTATTCTAAGAAACCAACTCATATGGTCACGGATGTCCACTTAAGATTAGTGCTTGCTTTCACACATGCATTTCTAGTCTACAAATATTCAATATCCGAGTTATTTTGGAAGGCTCCGGCACATACTATCTTCTAGTCAGGATGACTCATTGAAATTATTTTGTCTTGCTTGCTATGTTACTGTCTAGAGTACTGAGGACACTTACAGAAGCCTTTTTTTTCCATTTTAGTATATATTTTATGTCATTTGGGTTAAAGTACACTGTTTGTTTTGTGATTTTTATATATATATCTATTATAATTTATTTTTTCCTTAAAATAAGAAAGAAAGAAAATAAAATCAGCCTTTTAAATGAATCACAGTCCTTCAATTAGTGCTGAATCTAGTAAATGAAGGGCTGCCTGTTGGGCGAGTCCAATGCAGAAGTCACTGGCTTAACTTAATATGCTCATATCCTGTTGTGTGATTGTTTGAAGGGGGGTAATGTGTGGCTCGGATTTCCTTGCAGGAATGTTTTCTGTGTGATCCAGGAAGAGGACGTGGTAAATCTCAGGTCTTATCACCTTGGGCTCTGCACAAGGCATTTGTTTCTCACATGTTCCTAAGTCAGCAGTGCGCTCACAAAACAATTTATTTATTAGGTGCCAACATACGCCACAGCAGAGCATTGTGGGAGCACTGGACAAGCATGTGGGGAGTATAAATGTACAATGTGGAGTTGTGTGGTGTGAACCAAAAAGTCCTTCACATAGAAGTTGCATTTAATATGTTAGTGGAAGAGTAATCATGTACATAGGTTGTTAGTGGTAAGTAATCCTCCCCAACATGTGTAAGGGTCTCAGCTAGCTGGTGGACCTCTGAAATGTTCCGTTTACTTTGGGAAGGGAGGCTGCTCCGTATGGTTACACCTCAGATTCCTGCAAACCACAGGCTGACACTTGACTTAATTAGTCGTGAGTTGCTAAATGATCAGTGAACTTCTTGCTAGATTATTGTGCATATATATATATATATATATATATATATGTGTGTGTATATAATATATATTATGCGCGTATGTCTATATATATATATATATATATATATGCATAGCTCTATATAAATCTTTATATATCCATACATATACAGGAGTTGGACAAAATAATGGAAACACCTGGAGAAATCAACAAAAGTTAGTTTAATATGGTGTAGGTCCACCTTTTGCGGCGATTACAGCCTCAATTCTCCGAGGTATGGATTCATACAAGGTAATATCATTGGTCCGGCTGATCTCCATGAAATAGCACCCCAGATCATCACAGAACCTCCGCTATGTTTTACGGTTGGGTGAAGGCAGTCTGGATGGAATGCTTCTTTCGGCTGTCTCCAAACGTACACTCGGCCGGAGGTCGGAAAATGGGGTAAATGATGATTCGTCTGAGAATATCACATGTTTCCACTGCTGGAGGGACCAATTCTGGAGGTTTCTACACCACTCTAAACGCTTGGAAACATTTGTCATTGAGAGCAGCGGTTTTCTAATTGCAGCTCTTTCGTGGAATCCAGATTTGTGCAGCTCCCAACGAACAGTTTTCGTGGAAACTTGGTTCTGCAGGTGTTCACTGAGCTCAGCAGTGATTTTCAGAGCCGTGGTCTTGCGATCCTCTCTTACAATTCGCTTTAGAGTCCAATGGTCTCTCTGTCAACTTTGACTTTTGGCGGACCTGTGCTTTGCTGCGGACGTTTTTCCTTCTCTTTCAAACACAGTCATTACTTTGGAGGCAGTACCTCTTGACATGCCAAGCATTCAGGCACTTTCTATTACACTAGGCGCCTGCCATACGAGCACCAACAATTTGACCTTTTTGAAAATCCGAAAGGTCTGCCATTGGTTTCAGGTTCTCATCAATGTTCTTACAATTCGGCAAAACAAACAGTTAATTTACATACACATATCACTTAACACAAATAATCAACTACAAAACATTAACACATGTCACGGTTTTGCATGTTTATAACATGTTCGAAGATTATGATGCCAAAACGTTAGGTGTTTCCATTATTTTGTCCAACCCCTGTCTATTTTCTATCTACATATATATAATTAAATAAAAAATCTAAGGGCAGCATATAGAAGCCTTGAGAAAGAATGGTTGTGTTTTGCCAACATTGCCATTGAACCACCAGTGATAACAAAATTTTTTGAGTGCTGCCTGCTTCGTATTTTTTGGTGTGTGTGTGTGTGTGTGTATATGTATATATATATATATATATATATATATATATATATATATATATATATATCCAGAAAAAATAGACGCAACTTCAAAATTTTCAGGTTCTCTCATTTTTTTCTTTATATATCATAATGCTGAGAAAACAAGTTCTTATTATTTATTATTATAGCGCCATTAATTCCATGACTCTTAACATGTGGAAGGGTATACAAAGACAAGTACAGGATACATGGACAACATATGGCATACAGGTACAGTAGGAGAAAGGACGCTGTCCACGAAGGCTCACAATCTACGAGGGGCCGGGTGATGATGCATAAGGAGAGGGTAGAGTTGGTCGTGCGGTGGTTTGGTGGACCAAGGCTCATAGCAGGTTGTAGGCTTGTCGGAAGAGGTGAGCCTTCAGGTTTCTCTTAAAGGTTTCCACAGTCGGTGAGAGTCTGATATGTTGAGGCAGAGTTTCAGAGTAATGCGGATGCATGGGAGAAGTCTTGTATGTGGTTGTGGTAGAATGAGAAGGGGGGAGCAGAGGAGGAGATCGTGAGTGGAGTGCAGATTGTGCGAGGGTAGGTAACGGGAGACCATGTCACATGTATGGAGGATTAAGAACGGCTTTGTAAGTCATAGTTTTTTAAATCGGGACCTGTGAGAAATGGGGAGCCAGTGAAGGGCTTGGCAGAGAGTAGAGATTGGGGAATAGCGGGGAGACAGGTGGATTAGTCGGGCAGCAGAGTTTAGCACTCTTGCACCTCTCCAATCAATCCTAGAGGGGAGGCCGGTGAGCAGGAGGTTACAATAACCAAGGCGGGAGATGATGAGGGCATGAACAAGTGTTTTTGCAGTGTTGAGCTTGAGTAATGAACGGATCCAGGAAATATTTTTGAGTTGGAGTCGGCAGAAGGTGGCAAGGGCTATGGATATGTGGCTGGAAGGAGACGGCGGAATCGAGGATTACCCGAGGCACTGAGCGTGGGGGACTGGGGGAAGTGCGCATCCGTTGACAGTGATGGAAAGGTCAGGTGGGTTGGGGGAAAAATTATGAATTCAGTTTTGTTCATGTTCAGTTTCAGAAAGCGAGCAGAAAAGAAAGATGAGATAGCAGACAGACATTGCGGAATTTTGGATAGCAAGGAGGTGATGTCAGGTCCGGAGAGAGAGATCTGAGTGCCATTTGCGTAGAAAGTGATATTGAAGAGCGAGGAACTCTATTAGTTGTCCCAAACCGAGGGTGTATGTGGAGAAAAGGAGACCAAGAACAGAGCCTTTGGGGGCACCGACAGAAAGGGGGTAGGGTGAAGAGGTGGTGTGGGAGAGGGAGACGCTGAATGTCCAGTCAGATAGATATGAGGAGGGCCACACCAGTGATACCAAGAGATTCCAGGATCTGTAGTAGGAGGGAATGGTCAACAGTGTAGAAGGCGGAAGATAGGTCAAGGAGGAGGAGGACAGAGTAGTGTCGTTTGCTCTTGGCGGTCAGTAGGTCGTTGCTAACTTTCGTTAAGACTGTTTCGGTGGAGTGGTGCAGTCAGAAGCCAGATTGCAAGCGGTCAAGGAGGTAGGAGGAGGAGAGGTGGGAGGACAGTTCGAGATGAACGTGGTGTTACAGTAGTTTTGTGGCAAAGGGGAGAAGCGATATTGGGTGAAAGTTAGAAACAGATGATGGGTCAAGGGAGGAATTTTTGAGCATGGGTGTGATCAAGGCGTGTTTGAAGGATGAGGGGAAGACACCAGTAGTAAGTGACAAGTTGAAAAGATGGGCTAGGGCTGGGATGAAGACAGAGGTGAGGGTGGGAATGAGGTGGGATGGGAGCGGGTCAAGGACGCTGGTGGTGAGGTGTGATTTTGATAGGAGGGAGGAGAGCTGATCTGTCATGGGTCCGTGAACGCCGGCAGCCACTTCCCGACCGAGCCCCGACACAATGGTCAGACAGTCTGTGCGGGGGGTGACTGTAGCGGTGTAATGGCTATGTGAGGTGCTCAGGTAGGGTAGGTGGGATGGATTGAGTCCTACCAGCCTGGAGCCCCCTCACATGCGTCCATCACCCCCGGAGGCCATCTTGTATATGATTATTCACTTAGAAACAAAAATAATCATGTTTTAACTCGGGAAGAATTCAGAAATTAATATTTGGTAGAATAACCATGATTTTGAATCACAGCTTTCATGTATCTTGGCATGCTTTCCATCAGTCCTTCACATTGCTTTTGGCTGACCTTATGCCACTCCTGGCATAGAAATGTAAGCATTTCTTTCTGTTTGATGTCTTGTGACTGTCTCAAGTCATGTAAAGCTAGAAAAAAAGCCTTTTATCAATGAGAAGCAAATGAGAACCAGGCTGAAGTTTACCAAACACCATAAGGTTAAGACCATAGAGGACTGGAGTAAGGTAATCTTCTCTGATGAGTCTAATGTTCAGCTTTGCTCAACTACCTGGTCGTCTAATGGTTAAACGGAGACCTGGAAAGGCGTAGAAGTCACAGTGTCTTGCACTCACTGTGAAATTTGGTGGAGGATCGGTGATGATCTGGGAATGCTTCAGCAAGGCTGGTATTGGGCAGGTTAATCTTTAAGAAGGATGTATGAATCAAGCCGCATACAAAGGTTATCCTTGAAAAACAATTCCTTCTGCTCAGACAATGTTCTCCAACTCTGAGGACTGTTTTTTCCAGCAGGACAATGCCCCATGCCACACAGCTAGGTCAATCAATGTGTGGATGAAGAAGCACCACATCAAGACCCTGTCATGGCCAGCCCAATCTCCAGACATGAATCCCATTGAAAACCTCTGGAATGTAATCAAGAGAAAGATGGATGGTTACAAGCCATCAAACAAAGAAGATCTACTTAAATATTGTGCCAGGAGTGGCGTAAGGTCACAAAAGCAGTGTGAAACACTAGTGGAAAGCATGCCAAGACGCATGAGAGCTGTGATTAAAAATCATGGTTATTCCACCAAATATTGATTTCTGAACTCTTCCTGAGTTAAAACATAAGTATTGTTTCTAAATTAATATGAACTTATTTTCTTTGCATTATTTGAGGTCTGATAGCACTGTTTCTTTTTTTTCCAAAAATTTTCTTTATTAAACAAATATAGTGTATCAACCAGTAAAAGTCTTTATCAATCACAGGCTTAGTTATAAGCACATGAAAAAGATCGGGAAATCAGACATTGTAGACATAGCATGCCTGACATCTACATAACATTACAAATAGTTCCCATTACTTGCTTTACCTGTCAAAGTAAAATAAGCAGGTTCATTCGTTCAATACAATCAAATAACCTTTAAACCCAGAAGGGCTAAGAGAGAGAAGAAGAAAGTTAAGAAAGAAGTGTAAAAAATGAAAAGAATGTAGTAAAAATTGGAAAGAAGGGGGTAATCTGAGGCGTAGAAGAAAGTAATATAAACAATACTGACCGTAAGAAAAGGAGAGAGGAACAGAGGGAAAGGACAATAGGGGTAGGAGATCAGGAAACAAACATCCTGCCATGTCACCATATATGAAGTACATATTGCACCTTGCCAAGAGAAGTCAAACTAGGCAGAAAGAATATCTGTGAATTCTGGGGACTCACGAAACAGAAGCCAGGCAGTCCATGTGCAAAAGTATTTACTCAACTGAGAATCAGAGTGGGCAAAAAGTTTTTCCATGTAGCAGATATGATCCATCCCATGGAGCCAGTCCATCATGGTAGGAGCTGACCTCGATTTCCACTTCTGAAGTATTACAGCTCTAGTTGCGGCCAATTAGTGTCTCAACAAGCCAAACTTAATCTCCCTGAACGTACGGGAACCATAGATAGCAACCCTATCTGAGGCAGGCAGGGGATATGAATTCTCGATACGTGCTCGTGTACCCTAAATACGTGCTGCCAGAGGGATTGTACGGGTGAGCAATTCCACCAGACGTGGAGTAAGCTTCCTCCAGAGGCGTCACAGCGCCAACAGACATCAGGAATAGATGGGTAAATTCTGTGGAGCTCCTGTGGACAACGATACCATCTCGTTAACAGTTTGAAATTTGTTTCCTGCACCTTACAGGGCAGTGACATTTTTTGTGTACACAGGAATGATTTAGCCCAATCCAGATCTGATGGCACTAGTTCCCGCTCCTGCTCCCAGGCTGCCACATACCATACTGGATCTAGTTCAGGAGAGCTAGTCAGAATATTGTAGATCTGCGAGATGACGTGTGACTGTGTCGTGGATTGTAATAATAGGGCTTCAAAGGCGGTTTGCCCTCTAGTCAGTTCAGACGATGAGCCAAGAGATGTTAAAAATGACTGTAACTGGAATTAGGCAAACCACTGGAGTCGAAAACCTTGGAAATCTGTCGCGAAGGGCCGTTAGAGGGGCAGAGTGGGAGATCCCATAAGGGTCTCACAGAGTCAGATTTTCTATTTGGAGGGCCAACCCATAAACCTCTCTACATCAACCGCCGGCGGGAAGTCGGGGTTGCCAAAAAGTGGGGTCAAAGGGCCCACCATAGAGGAGAGGTTGAATCTGGCACGCACTCCATCCCAGACCTTGAGGAGATCTCGCGTAAGCAGCGAGTCCAAAATGTCCCTGGGGCGCTTGGAAGCTACCACCCATGGGAAAGATGTTATATGCCAGCCGGAGATATCCGCCTCCATGGTCACCCACTGTTTGACCACTGTTTCTATTTTATTATTTTGACGATTTCTCATTTGCTGCAAGTAAATACAACATTTTTAGCTTTGAATGTCGGAGACATGTTGTCAGTAATTTATAGAATAAAACAACAATGTACATTTTACTCCAAAATATACCTATAAAGAGAAAAAGCAGAGAAACTGCAAATTTTTAGTGGTCTCATAATTTTTTCCAGAGCTGTATGTAGCTGTACGTGTGTGTGTGTGTGTGTGTGGTGTGTGTGTGTGTATATATGTATGTGTATATGTATATACTGCATATGTATGTATATATATATATATATACACACACACAATTTAAATGTATGTTTGTGAGATGTCCTAAATCGATTCAGTAAAGTAAAGAATTCTAAGTCTTGCTTTAAATTTTCCTCTGGATCCCATCATAATCTTTACCTTATCATCGTCTTTGTGGGCGGCACAGTGGCTCAGTGGTTAGCACTGCAAAAATTGAAGCACTGAGGTCCTGGGTTCAATTCCTACCAAGGACGACATCTGCAAGGAATTTGTATGTTCTCCACATGTTTGCGTGGGTATCCTTCAACACTCTGAAGACATACTGATAGGATGTTTGGAATGTGAGCCCCAATGGGGACAGTGTTGCAAATATATGCAAAGCGCTATAGAATTAATAGTGCTTTATAAATGGATAAATATTATTTACCTCCATCAGGGGTACACAAACTTGTCTAGGATGACCACATTGAGGGATTAAGTGCAGATCTAAAAGATTTGCAGTACCAATGGCTCTGAGCACACTTGCGCCACGTCAATTTGCACTGACCACTTTTTCATAAGTTGATTAACTCAATCACCCCTTACGCTGATGATATTCTGTTGTTTTTACAAGACCCTCAGGATTCATTGCAGGGTGCGATAGATATAATTAATAGATTTGGTTTGCTGTCTGGATTGCAAATTAACTGAGACACTATCTGTAATTGAACATAAACCCGATACTTGGGAAATTAAAGGATAAAGCGTCTACGTGGAGTAAAATGCGCCTCTCGGTGGTGGGACGTACCAATTTACTTAAAATGGTGCTCATGCCCAAATTGTTATATGCCCTACATAGTTCCCCGGTGTGGATTCCTCAGCCAATATTCCAACGTGTCAATGTTATCTTTAGAGTCTTGGTGTGGGGCGGGGGACAGCCAAGGATCAAACTGGAGACTCTTCAAAGGCCGAAGGAGGAGGGAGGTTTGGCATTACCAAATTCATGGATATATTTTTTGGCGGCACAGTCCCAACATACTAGAGGATGGGCACAAAGTGCAATAAAGGGAACTATTCAGGAAGTCTTGGGACGGCCTCTTAAAACACGCCCCTTGGTAACGGGTTTAGAGTCAGGGATGTTTAGACGGATGGGTAAAAAGTACCGGACATGTGAATTAGTTTATAAAGTGTGGATGAGAGTGAAGAAGGTTAGAAGATTGACGGGTCTGACAATGTACACTCCGATATGGGATAATGAACATCTAAGTGAATTCTATAAGATGGGTGACCTAAAAGACTGGGAGACAAAGGGAGTGCAGTTTGTCTATCAACTGATGAATGATCAAGCTCTCAAAACCTTAGCAATGCTGAAGTAGGAATTTCACTTGTTAGACAAACACAGTTACCAGTATATGCAGGTTAAACACGCATTCCTTCAACAGAGGAAAAAGGGGACCATGGTTATCCAGAAAGATATTATCCTCGACTACATCTGCAAAGAGGGGCGTACGAAAGGGGTTATATCTGAGATTTATGCCGCTCTGCTTCATACCTTTTTGCTGAAATACCCTGTTGTGGCGAAGGAAAGATGGGAAGCAGACGTTGGTAATATAGAGGATGACAAATGGGAGTCCATCTTGGAATATATTCCCACATTATCATTAAATGAACCTGCTAGAATGTCCCAACTATTTCTTGTACATAGGGCATACAGATCACCTGAATTTCTGTATAAAATAGGGGTGCGGGAGACCTCGGAATGTACGAGATGCGGAACTGAAGCCGCTGGTATCCTACACGTCATGTGGGGGTGTCCGCATATTTTGGGTTTCTGGTCTGAGCTGGCTGCCCTCATTGGGAATCGCTATCATTGTGTAATCCCTAGAGATCCAGTGGTCTGCCTGTTGGGATATGTGGAAGAGGTGGTGGGCACTGATATTGTGGAACTATCAGTTGCCAGACTCTTGTATGCCGATAGAAAAGTCATAGCTAGATATTGGGTGCGAACGGAGCCTCCTACTAAACAGGAATATCTACGTCAAGTAGACTATGTAGTGCGGATGGAGGAAAAAAATTACCATAAACTTAAAAATGCTAAATTATGCCGACTTCCGCTTTCGGCGCCTCCATGTGCGGACGGGTGTGAAGAAGCTCCGGCACCCATCCCGCCGGCCACGCCAAATACCAAGCCCCAGAAAGCCCTGAACGCTGGAGATGTCGGGGGGGAAAAAACCGGACCATCGTCCACTATGGACAAATATGTGACAAGGAGCGGAGAGGTCGGGATCCATAGCGCCGAAGGCGGAGGCGGGGAAAAAGGCGCGAAATCACTGATGGCGCTGGCAGAAGCAGGAACAAGACAGACACAGCTCACGCTACCTGCACAAGGAAAGGGAAAAGGTAATGAGGAGCCGGACTCACAAGGGAGAGGAGAAAAACCCGGAGGGGAGACAGGACATAGCCCCCAAAGTGTGGAGGCAGAGAGGCATCAAATAAGCTATGAGGAAGACTGGCTACACGCTGGGGACAGCAATACAGCAGTAATGGCTACAGCTGCAGTTCACAAAATAGACTACAAACTACTGGCTAAAGAGCTTGCTGTCCATCTAGCTGAGGACTTTAAGCAGGCAATTAATGAACTGGTGGCTGCAAGTATTCAAGACCTGCAAAATAAGACAGAGCAGCACAGTCAGCAGCTGCAGGAGGCAGAGTCCAGAATCTCTGTTGCGGAGGACAGAATAATAGAACTAGAACAACATGTCCAATCTCTCCAGAAACAATCTTCAATTGCATTTAACAAGCTAGATGATCTGGAAAATAGATCCCGCAGAAGTAATCTTAAAATTGTGGGTCTACCTGAATCTATTTCCCCAAACCAACTGGAGGAGATATTTGAAGTGGAATTGCCAAAAGAACTTGGTCTAAAACACAAATGTAAAACAGAACGAACACATAGAATTGGACCCCCTCGTGATTTAACCGATACTGCTGGACAAACCGGGTCAACACGGAACAGATCAACTGACGCGCCACGTCACGCTATCGCCAAATACTTAAACCACAGAGATAAGGAAGAGATATTACGAGCATATAAAGCAAGAAGGCAGCCCCTCATGATTATGGGCTACAGATCTTTGGTCTTTGCTGATTACTCTGTTGAGGTCTCTAGACGCAGGAAGGCTTTCAGTGAAATATGCACATCCCTGTTTAAAAAGAACATTCGGTTTCAGTTAAATTACCCTGCCACCTTGAGGTTTAGGGATCAAGAAGGAGTAATGAGATCCTTCACCGACCCAGATGAAGCAACGGCTGTACTGACCAGGGGTCTAAAATCCTCGGATACGACGCGTTCGGGGTCTAATAGCCCAAGGGAAACAGGCATGGCCCCTGGCACTGAGCGTGAACAAGAAAGAGGTCTTGAACCCTTGAGATCCTATAGACTTCGTTCAGAAACGTCAACAGAAAGACTACCACCGAGATACACGACGCCGAGACAACAGCGACAACTTTCGTCCAGATGGAACAAGAAAAAATCGAACCAAACCTATGATTGACCGGAGATTGAATGTCCAAAGTCTGGTTGACCTTATCAAGGAAAGTTGGAAACGATGAGACACAAGGTTTCAGATTGGGGAGAGTTGGAATCTTGAAATCCGTGAAGAGTTCGTGCCGTTCTGCGTCATATGATCGAGAAATTTTGGAAGAATGTTTTTTTTTTTTTTTTTTTTCTCTTCTTCCCATCTCTTCTCCTACAGGCTTATGGTGGAGCAGATGGAGTGGACAGAGTCGAGATTAAGGTCACCTCTCGCATTTGGATGGGGAGGGGGAGAGGACACTTGATTTGATGCCTTATTCGGTCAACTTTATTCCAATATCAATTTACAAGATATCGAAGGTCATGAGTCTGTTATAACTGTTTTGATTTTGATTAACCATCATATCTGGTGTTCATATGGGTTAATTGTTTTTTCTTTTACCTATAAGGGGCTTGGGACTTTTGGTATTTTTGTATATGTACATACATTTCAACTATATTATTATTAGTGGCGGTTGGGATGGCTAGGAGCACGAAAGCATTACGAACAAGGAGGAAAAAAGAGAAGTCACATAACAATTGTGTGGAGGAGAGAGAGTGAAGTTTGGGGGGGATTACTTGGGATAGGGAAGAGGGAGGGAATGGACACTACCTTACTGCCTTTGCTGGACTTGATGACCATTAAAAATACATTCAAAATGGGTTTGGTCATCAAATTTCGGGAATACAAGACCCAATATTTAGAGCCACATAGTTATTACGAAACCTTAACAGAGTGTTGCAGGAATGGTTACATGGGTCTCCTGGAACGTAAAGGGTTTGCGCTCCCCAGCAAAGCGCATGATGGTACTTCGCCATCTTAAAAGATTGCAGACTGATTTGGCCTTGCTTCAGGAGACCCATCTGACATCCAAAGACTATTTTCGACTTAAAAAGCTGTGGGTAGGAGAGGTTTACGGTTCCAGTGCAGTAAACAGGAAAGAAGGGGTACTGATCTTATTAAACAAATCTTTAGCTTACACAATTCTGTCCTCAGAGACAGATAATGAGGGCAGACTGATACATATGACCCTGCAGATACAGAACACTACATACAGTATCTACAATCTCGATGCACCGAATGTGGGACAAAACACTTTCTTTTTGAAATTGCAAAATCAACTCCTACCAGATCAGGAATGCAATAGATTAGTTGGAGGGGACTTCAACATGGTGGTCAATGAGGGAGAAGATAGGAGACAGAAAAATAAGCGTACATCACTCCCTGCAGGGCCAAGTTTTCTGGAAGAGTTTATAGCTCACTGCAACCTGACTGACTCATGGCGCACGCTACACCCACTTGAACGGGAATATACTCACTTCTCCCACGTACATGAATCCTGGTCGAGATTGGACATGTTCTTGGCCTCTCCCTTGTTGTTTAATAAAGTATTGGAAGCCAAGGTAGGGGACATGGTTATCTCGGACCGTAGTCCAATGATATTAGAAACAAGGGATATATACCAGAAGGGCAATGATTACCTATGGAGATTTCCTGACAATCTAGTGAGAGAAGAGAACTTTGTCAGGCTTTTTGGGGAGTGGTGGGTAGACTACTGCAGAAACAATTCAATACACCAAAGTACCCCGGGTTTATTCTGGGAAACTGCAAAAGCAGTTCTTCGTGGCCATATTATGGCATACACTATTCGAATGAAAAAGCGGGTAAAGGAGCAATACATAAAGGCTAGCACCACTGTCAGGAGTACAGTATCTTACGTACAGGCAGACAATGACAGATTCAGATAAGGAAGAGTGGTTGAAAGCCAAAAAAACATTCGATTCTTTGGCCAGCAGGAGGGAAGAACTATACAAAAGCCATATGGAAATCGAGCTGAACAGGTTTGGCGACAAGGCCGGGCGCCTGTTGGCACATCTGGCAAAAGGCAGGCGTCCTGCTGTCACTATTCTGTCAGTTAGAGATAGTTGTGGGGAGGTCTATTCCGATCCGGGGAAAATAGTACAAGTTCTTGGGAAATTTTATTCTTCATTGTACTGGGAGGGAGATTCAGTGGGACACGGAGGTGAGACATGGCTGAACTCCATAAATATGACTTCTCTGACGGAAGATGGTAGACAATTCCTGAATAGACCTATCTCTGAAGAGGAAATCATCCACACTTACACTATTAAGTCCGGGAAAGACCCCGGCCCAGATGGCTTCAATGGAGCCTTTTTCAAAACACTAAAAGAACAGATCTCGCCCATGCTGAAAGATTTATATAACGAAATTTTACAAGGTACCCCTATTCCAGAAAGAATGAATTTAGCGTATATAAAGTTACTTCCAAAACCTAATAAACCTCTAATGGACCCGGCCAGTTACAGGCCTATTTCGCTTATAAACTAGGACCTTAAACTCCTTTCAAAAATTTTAGCTGATAGACTAGCCACACTAAACTGATCTCGCCACTTCAGGCAGGTTTTGTTAAGGGGCGATCCACAACAACAAACATCAGGAAAGCGATGCTCCTTTTGGATGTGGTGATTTTTAGAGATGATGAGACGGGGGGGGGGGTCCGGCCATGGTCACCTTAGATGCCGAAAAAAGCATTTGATAATGTGAGGTGGTCATGGCTGGATCAGGTCCTGGATCATATTGGTCTGGTAGGTCCGTTTCGCCAGTACCTAAAATCACTATGTCATAATCCTAAGGCTTGTATTAGTATACCAGGTTTTCTATCAGATACGTTTAGGCTTGAAAAAGGCACGAGGCAGGGATGCCCATTGTCTCCCCTTCTTTTCAATCTGGCGATTGAACCTTTAGCAATATATCTGGCTTCACATAGTTCGTTTGAGGGAATTAGAGTGGGAAAATCTGAGATCAAAGTATCCTTATTTGCAGACGATATCATTCTTTTCATCCAAAATCCACAAAGAGATCTCCAACTCATTCTAGAAGATATAGATAGAATAGGAAAATTTTCAGGCTTCCGCTTAAATAAAGACAAATGTGAAATACTTTTTCTCAAGAATGAGAGGAATATTGCGAGGGGAGGGACACTATTCGGAATCCCTAAAGCTAGAGATAGCCTGAAATATCTAGGTATCCAGTTAGCTAGATCTCCGGGTCTGATTTATAAGTTTAATTATGCTCCAATCATAGACAAAATTGAAAAAGAACTAAAAGGATGGAAGAATCTGCCTCTGTCATTGCTGGGTCGCTGTCATCTTATTAAGATGATCAGCTTTGCTAGACTGCTCTACCTGCTACTATCGATACCCATGCTTAAAACATAATGACATTAAAAGGCTAAACACTTGTGGGGGGGTAGGAGGGCAAGAATAGCTATTTCTACTCTAATGCAATCAAGGGAGGAGGGGGGACTTAGAGTACCTGATATCAGAGGTTACAACTTGGCGTGCGTCATGAGAAATGCCTTGGATTGGTTAGCCTCCCTGGCGGTCTGTTTATTTCTGGAATTTGTTGCTAAAAGCGGGCTACCCGCGTTCGCGGTAGATGCGGTTAAAAAACCGCATCTACCGCATCTGCCGCACCTGTGCCGCACTTGTGCCGCACTAGCGGCGCGGTTGCGGTAATCTGCATAGGAACCAACCACCTCTGATGACCCTCATACATTGTTAATATGTGCCCCTGCAGCCTAGTAAACCATTAGCAGCCCTGTTGTGGGCAAAGTGGCTGCAGTAGAAGTGCGATAATGATGGTATATACTTACATGCCTGCGTTCTTGAGGGCGTCTCCCTGTGTGTGCTGGGACTTGTTGTGCTGTGGTCATCATGTCTGCTCGCCCCCTCCCTTATGCACGCCCCCTCTCAGCCTGCTATAGTGCTGTGAGGCTGATTGCGTCATAAAGGGGCGGGGCTACCGTGATGCCGCTATTTAGCCCCGCCCCTTTATGACGCAATCAGCCTCACATCACTATAGCAGGCTGAGAGGGGGCGTGCATAAGGGAGGGGGCGAGCAGACATGATGACCACAGCCCACAAGTGCCAGCACACACAGGGAGACGCCCTCAAGAACGCAGGCATGTAAGTATATACCATCATTATCGCACTTCTACTGCAGCCACTTTGCCCACAACAGGGCTGCTAATGGTTTACTAGGCTGCAGGGGCACATATTAACAATGTATGAGGGTCATCAGAGGTGGTTGGTTCCTATGCAGATTACCGCAACCGCGCCGCAACCGCGCCGCTAGTGCGGCACAAGTGCGGCACAAGTGCGGCAGATGCGGTAGATGCGGCAGATGCGGTTTTCTCACCGCATCTGCCGCGAACGCGGGTAAGCCCGAGCCTGACTCGGGGTTAACGCTTCTGGTAGTGAATGTTAACCCCGAGTCAGGCTCGGGAATAACGCTAGGAAGGTTAAACAATACTAACAGGTTCTCGGATGTGGGCCTGGAGGGAGAGTGGGTAAGCCATGGTCATTGTCTGCTCTGCTGCATTCCTCACTTTTAGAACTACCATATAATATTAAACACCCAACAATATGTAGAGACACGATAATGACATGGAAAGCGGTGAGAAAAAAGCTTAATCTCTCATGGAAAATATCTAAAAGATTATCCCCTTGAGCTTGTCCTGCCTTTCCACAGGGTAGAGATAATGCCCTTTTTAGGGAATGGAGAGCAAGGGGTATTGCAAATTTAGGGGACCTTATGCACACACAGGAGAGACGGTGGTTGACGGGAAGGGAGACTCTGCTTAAATATAACTTATCCGCAGCGCACATGCTTCAATACCTTCAGTTACACCACCACCTCATGTCTCGTCTGTCTGATATCTCGGGTGAATTGGTCGGTGCGGCATGGGTTGACTTGCTGGGAATGAAAGGGGAGGATCTGTCAATATCCACCATATATGCCAATCAATG